>NQII01006098.1:51843-81847 GCA_002778355.1 Clitarchus hookeri
TCGACGTGTGTATGGGGCTACGTTTGTATGGGAATTTATTTCCTCTCCAGGACAACTCTCGCACATTTATGGTTTTTACTGTTTCGCTGGTCTTCCTAGGAATCCCAAGCGAGAAATTATAACTAGAGACTTTTGAAAAATTCGCGAGTTCAATGACCTGTAGGCTATACTCCGTTGTCGTGTGTAAAATCATGCAGATATCACTGTCCATTGGTTGCTTGTTGTATTAGCGGAATACGGTGATTCGGTCTGCATTTTACTGTGTATTTATTATAGGCTCAGAGTTGTCCAGGAGGTGTAATTTAACGGGTAGACCAAAAGCATTAGCAATACAAACGTACGGGGTTTTGAATTCAAGCTTGTCCCGAAATGAAAACGCGAATTTTTCAGGTCCCTAATGGTAACTATTCAACATTTGAATTCGCAAGAATAGAATTGTTCTATTGAGTAATTTTCTGGAATGAATGCGATGGGTTGTTAAACCTCTTACATCTGTCGCGGCACATTAATTAGTGCACAGACGACATGCGACTCCATTGGCCGACGGCCAACCAATAACAAACGCTGCAGAGTACAGTGAACGTGGCTGGCGTAGCCAGGACCAATAGGACGAAGGTAAAGTGGAAGTACATGAATAAACTGACGAGGCCCATGGCAATGTTAATTGTACATATGGCGGGGGCAGCGGTGGCGCAGTGGCCAGGGCGCTCGCCTCCCACCACGGCGACCCGGGTTCGATCCCCGGCGGGTTCACTCCAGGATTTTCGCATGTGGGAATCGTGCTGGACGATGCCGCTTGCCGGCGTGTTTTCTCGGGGTACTCCCGTTTCCCTGCCCTTGCATTCCAGCGCCGCTCCATTCTAGGGTCTCATTTCTGTCACGCTCGGGGATGAGGGTCACCTACGGGTCCCAGCTGGAAAGACCGTCACTCGGAGGGTGTTGCCTTGCCCTGGGTGCACTCCCCACACGCCATTATTATTATTAACATAAGGGGGAGAATACACAACGTGCATACAAGTAGACCTTAAGCAGGGCTTTCAAAAGCGCTCAGTTCATCGAGAACAGCCTATACGTTGCCTATTGCCTTTGATTTCATGATGAGCGCTCCCACATCAAAGGAACAGCCACGCCGCGTGACTTCTGTACAATTAGCTATTCTGTGGTTAGGGCGTATGGTTGAAGCTAAGATTTTTTTTTTTTGAAGGTTGATGTCAGACGTCCTGATTTGACCATGGGCGAGTTACAGCGCTGCGACGCACAGCCAGAGTAATTGGGTGATACCTGTTGTTGTTTAATTGCAGTCGCAGAGCAACTAAGTGTTACAGAAGCGAAACAGCGTAATTATTGCTCGTCGCTCAGTCGGCGCCGGCCTCGTGGCTGCTGATCACCGCCGTAATTACGTGTTTTAGCCGAGTGGAGACTGCGAGCTGGGGAGAGAAACAGAGATAGAGACGGAGAGTGTGAGAGAGAGAGAGAGAGAGAGAGAGAGAGAGGACTGACCTACTTGTTTAGTCTCGTCGCTGTTCGGAATGCGGGAATTTATGCAAAGGCTGTTACCGCGTACTTGCTGTGCACGATTATTTTTGAGCACTTTTGAAATCAACCTTTGAAAAATGCCTCTGCCCCTACATGCACATATTTTAACATGTATACTGAGTAGCATGCGCCCAGTAAAGTTGGTAACGACGGCGGGTAAGTATTTCTATGTCTTAACGTTGAATTATAAATGTAGTAAACACTTCTGAAATGATTTTCTTATTAAGTCATAAGTGCAAAAACGAGTAAATTTGTAAAAAAAATTTTACTTTTCTAATAATTCCAGTTTCAATTGACTGACGTATGAATTAAGTGATGAGGCCCATTGCAATATTATTTTCACGTATGGCGGAAGAATACACAACGTGCACGCAAGTAGATCTTAAGTAGGGCTTTCAAAAGTGCTCGGGTCACCATGAACTGCCCAGAACTATTTTTTATGAGGCGAAATTATGTTCTGGTATACGTCGCCATGACTTTCTTGATCCAACCTGCTCAATCACTGCGTTTACGATCGTGAACGTGAAATGAAACCTGTGTTCGGACCTGCACGCACTGAATTACCAGTGGTCAAGTCAGTTGGTGCACCCCTGTCTCCCTACGAGTATTCTTATTTGCGTAAGATTAAGCACCTCTAGTGCAACGGAACACGTAGTTCACAGGTTGCGAGATATTAAGCTTAGCTTAAGTAAAATTCGCACGAAAATATTACATTATTTCTACACTTGAGCCTGTAAGAAGTTGCTTGCCGAATACGTTAAAAATACGGATTTTGGAGAGCCTATCTTTAGGGGCAGTGACTTTTCGCGAAAATATTTCGAGACAAGATACAGTCCAAGGCGCTGTAGGGTCGTCCAGCTTCTTTGGTTGGCTAAAAAATGTTCTGGCCCGTGTTAACCGTTTGCGCACGAATCACGAAGGTTCGGTGTCGGAGTTACTTAGTCCTGAGTGGCTTGGTCAAAGACGGACACGGCTCCAGCAGCCAATGGAGGTATAACAACAGCTGAGGTGTGTATATGGTATTGAAGTCTACTGTG
Source organism: Clitarchus hookeri (assembly GCA_002778355.1). Lineage (NCBI taxonomy): Eukaryota > Metazoa > Arthropoda > Insecta > Phasmatodea > Phasmatidae > Clitarchus > Clitarchus hookeri. The sequence goes on from NQII01006098.1 coordinate 54,417, forward strand.
TGCTCCGATTTTTACGCGAAAAGTCACTGGCCCTAGTTATTTGTTAAAGGAGTTATGAGAAATTATCATAGGAAAATATACGACGTTTTTTTGATAATTCACAAAACTTACATCATTTACGACGGCAGACACTTTTTAAAAATTGAAAAAAAGAAACAGGCATACGGTGGATTTCAGAATAGAGCTGTCAGCGTTGGCACGGCTATGCGACCTCACAAATATATCAGAAAAAAGACGTCTTTAACAGAATACCACATAAAGATAGTTACGAGTAGTTCGTGTGACATAGAGATGCCGTAGAGGATACGACATAAAGACAGTTACGAGTAGTTCTTGTGTTTATGGCTGTCATAATTAAAACCACGGTAAGTGACTTTTAAGTTAGCTGAGCGGCCAGCATCCGCAACGCGAATTTTTTTCAGTTTCTTTGTTTCAATGGCACGTAGGTGCGACCTGGTACTGTAAACCGTTCCAGCGTTCCATGCGTTTCAAACTGTGCGTTCGATTTGATTGGACCTGTTAACGCCCTTGTGGTCACGCTGAAGAACTGATCGGTAGTGGTAGTGAAATTTCACGAAAATATTTTAAGACAAGTTATACTTGAAAACACGGTAGGGTCATCAACATATCTTGATTGGCTGAATTCTGCACACGAATCACGTAGTAGCCGTGCTGGTGTTGCCGAATTCTGAGTGGCCCGAAAACGCCTTGTCAAGCAGACAGCAACCAATGGCAATAGGCAAACTGCTGTTGGGTGCTTATAGTGTTGAAGTCTGTCGTGTGTTCATATTTTTTTGCGAAAAATCACTAGCTCTACATCAGACGTTGGCTTGCATACTGTTCACTCTATTAGAGATGGCGTTGCATAGCCCAAAAATCTTTCATGCCAGCATAGAATTTTTTTAAACATTGTATGTTTTTAGCGGCTTCTATGACTTGTGGAAAATTTGCTGTACTGGGCTGCGTTCATTGCGCACTGGCCCAGTGCTGCGTATTCCATTTCGTGCGCTCTGAACCAAAAAAAGAGGTAATTTAATGTTAAAACGCTTGTGATACATGGCATCGGAAGCAACCAAATACGACATACATGTGGGGTGATTTTTCAAAGGTTTGATTCAAAAAGTGAGAAGAAACTGCGAATAGATTATACTTTTGGAATTTTCTTTTTGTAAACATAAACAAGTAAGACAAAAACAAGAATTCGTATGGCGGGCAAAGTTCCCCTTAAGTAGCAAAATGTCTCCTCACAAAGGCACGTGACTAATAATAGAAGGAAAAGTGCGGGATAATGAAGTCTAACTTGTGTAGAACTCTTTCCGCGAAAACCAACCAGGAGCTGCTACCACTGGCAAGGTGTGTTCCCGGCATGCAGCGCAGCTCCTGTAAGGGCGGGTCGTGGCAGCCAGTGAAAGTGACAGCGAGAAAGTACAGTATTGCCGACGTCACGACATTTCCCGGCGACATCCGCGACACGACCCCGGCTTCCTGCTCACGTCACTGCTCGCTGACGTCACACCTGGGGGGAGGGGTCACCACGCCCTCGAGACGTCCTGGGAACTCTTGCTGGAACGTCGTCCGAGTAGAGATGTTAGAAAACGATATGGAGAAGAGAGAGAGAGAGTCCTAGCTGAGCCATTTGACGGGGCCACGGTGGCCGAGCGGTTAGACTGCCCGCCTCCCATCAAGGCGAACTGGGTTCAATCACCGGCCGGGTTACTCCCGGATTTTCGCAAGTGGGAATCGTGCCGGACGATGCCGCTGGTCGGTGGGTTTTCTCGGGATCTCCCGTTTCCCCTGCCCTTGCACTGCTCCATATGACGAGGGGAGGTTCCCTTAACTGGGCCAGTCATAGACGCAACCGTGAATGGACTATAGTTAGAGGTAGTGATTTTTCGCGAAATAATATGAGTACACGGTAGACTTCAATCCTATAAGCACCCAACAGCAGATTGTCTATAGCCATTGGTTGCTGTCTACTGGAGAAGACGTTTTCATATTTGACCGGACCACTCAGAATTCGGCAACATCGGCACGGCTCCTACGTGATTCGTGTCCAGACAGTTAACACGTTTCAAAACGTAATTCATGCAATCAAGATGGGTAAACGACCCTACAGTGTTTTTAAACATAACTTGTCTTGAAATCTTTTCACGAAATTTCACTACCACTAACTATACAGAATGAGCATAAAAGAGTACCCCAACTTTGAAGGTCTATAATATCAAAACCAAACAACCTACAACCTTGATTGACCAATCAAATGAATCGTGGAACCGTGAAGTTGGTTTACCATACATTTGTAAATGTTCAATGTGGCCACATGAGCAGCCCGAACGACATCTACGCGATAATCAAACTAGTTCCACGCTCTTGTAAGCATGTCCGGTGTTACGGTTTGGATGGCGTTCGTAACTCTCGGTTTGAGGTGGAGAGGGGAGAGCGAACTCGCATTCGACACGTCAATGTGAAGGGGACGGTCTGATGTTTCCTTTATGTGCCCAGGACGAGGTAGACGATGCCTTCATGTCTTAGCTGGTTTTAGCGATGAAGCGACGTTCCATACAAATGGTAATGTGAACCGGCACAACGTGCGGATATGGGGCCAGGAGCCTCCACATGAAACCACTGAACACGACCGCGCTTCCCCCAAAGTGAACGTGTTTTGCACTGTATCCAAAGACACGTGGACGATACGGTTCAGCATGTAATAACGGAATGTCTCAAGACTGAAGACATCAGGAGATGGTTGGAAACTCAAATGGAAGAAAAGGGCATTCACTTAGACATGGAAAATGTTATGACAAATGAAGAACATAACAAGATATGGAATAAATTTGCCACGAAAATCGGTAGAAGGCTAGAAGAGTACGACGCATGGCAAAGAGGACAAATTTCTGATGACCCATAAGGGGGTACTCAGGTAAAGGCGTCTAAATAAGGCTGTCGGAGTACCTCCGATTGGCGAGGAGGACAGGTTTTAGAGAAAACCGGTAGATATACCGTGTAACGGCATAAAGTAAAGTGAATGGCCCGAAGAAACCAAGAGGAAAGTGCCGTGCATTGTCTTACCCACCAGGGTACAGTTGCAATGCGGGAGGATGGAGGGTGTGCTGGCCTTCGGGCCTAAAACCTGTATCCAAAGACACTTTTTTCACGGGCCCATTGTTACTGGAATCCCTTATTTGGACATGCTTACAAAGTGGTTGTTTCCTCAGTTAGAAGAGGCGGCGAGGGACTTCATTTTCAAGCAGGATGGTGGACCATCCCATTGGCACCTAGCTGTTCGCGGATACCTGAACGAGACAGACGTTGCCGCAACGCTGGATTGGTCGAGGAGCAGCTGGTGACCAGGCTCTTCATCACTGGCCCCCATGAAGTCCGGATCTTACCCCGTGCGATTTTTTTCTATGGGGGTACATAAAGGATCAAGTGTTTCGTCCACCATTGCTGGTTAACATTGACGACCTCAAAACGAGAATTACGGACGCCATACAAACCGTAACACCGGACATGCTGACAAGAGTGTGGAACGAGTTTGATTATCGCGTAGATGTCGTTCGGGTGGTCACATTGAACGTTTATGAATGTATGGTAAACAAACTTCACGGTTCCACGGTTCAATTGATTGGTCAACCAAGGTTGTGGGTTGTTTGGTTTTGATATTATAGACCTTCAAATTTGGGGTATTCTGTTATACTCAGCCTGTAGTTTTTCTTCTGTGTAGTGAGGTGTTCTGTATCGCCGTGGTGCAGGTGTCAGCACCGCAGGTGTTGGTAGCAGGCGAGGATTGCTCGCTCGTTAGTCACAGCTGGTCGTCCAATCCCCAGCTGTCTTCCGACTTCTCGCCACCGGCCGGAGAAATTACCGCGGGCTCATCCGAGAACGTGCGCACCTTACATTCATATTTACTCTTTGGATTACTGTCCTTGCGACTGTAGTCCCTTCGCGGTTACTTCCAACTTCTCTGAAGCCATCTTCAAGTTCTACTTTCGGGATATTCCTCCGCCTAATGCAAATAAAGCTTAGCCGAGTCTAGAAAATTACACCAAAGGGACGACGCACCGTATTTGTGCGCACTGACTTTAAGAACTATTTACCACCAGGCATTCATTTACCAACATACCTGTTTTATATTGTTTTTTTATTAATTTATAGTTAGGGCCAGTGACTTTTCGCGTAAAAATCGGAGCACACAGTAGACTTCAATACTACATACACACCTCAGCTGTTGTTATACCTCCATTGGCTGCTGGTGCCGTGTCCGTCTTCGACCAAGCCACTCAGGACTAAGTAACTCCGACACTGAACCTTCGTGATTCGTGCGCAAACGGTTAACACGGGCCAGAACATTTTTTAGCCAACCAAAGAAACTGGACGACCCTACAGTGCTTTGGACTCTATCTTGTCTCGAAATCTTTTCCCGAAATATCACTGCCCCTACGTATAATAGTATATTAAGCAAATGTTCTTCATGACACTGTAGTAAGAGGAGCAATTATTTTAAGCGGTAGCCTCACGTATTTTGTTCCATGTTGATTTTTTTTTTTTTAACCCTGTCATGCCCATTGTAGACAATCGTCAACATGTTGCACAGGAAGCTTATATTTGACCGGTGCTGTACTCTGCAAGGTTCAATGCCCAATGAATCATCCTCCCTGTGGGTAACTGAGTTGTGAACCATGTTACTGATCTACGTTATGGCTGGTTCATACCACTGGTCACCGAACACAAAGACTACAGCCTGTTGGTTGTGAAAACGAAGCACATGTTCTTTGCCAGCTTAAGTATAGCACGCATCAAAAAAATTTCTAATTTACAACACTATAAATTATAAATTAATGTGGGAATGAAAGGGTTAAGAAAATGAAATATGCATAAATTAAAAATCCCTGTAACTTGTGTCATTCTTTTTTTAAAAGTAATTTTGCCCCACTGTCATTTTTTCAGACAGGGAATAGAATCCGGGACCTCACTGGGCCAATGAACAGTGTATGCTGTTCTGGATATAACTGGCACGAAGGATGTGAGGAATGATCTCGGCCACAAATGTCTTCTCAGTATGAAATTAATTTGGCTTGGCTGGATGCTTTATTCTTATTACGTAATGCTTGTTTGATAGATCACTGTCCTGCGCAACATGTCTTCTGTGGTGCATGCTATGCCGACAGAGTTAACGGCCTCGCTTTATGCAGGAATCATCTGAAGGTAGTACCAGATGTGAACATTACTAGTGACTAGGTGAAAACCAATGGTTCTCCAGTTGGTTCACAGTATTAATACGGCAGAAAGTAGTTCCGGCGGTATTCTGCCATTTTTAAGGTCTTCAGAGAATCAGCATTATGCAATATGGCGGACATGACGGGCGAGGTTGGAATGTCGTCGCCACGAGTCTAAAATCACAAAGGAGGAAAGCTGTGCAATAAAAACAGACAAGAAGCAATTATTATTAATATAATTAATGCCGAGTGAAATAATTCCCTGCATTACAAATATGTTAATATAATAAATATAATTTTATAACATGAAAGCGAAGGTTGCGTGATTCAAACTAATTGCTAGAGTTAGTGATTTACCGAGAAAAAAATTATGAGTACACGGTAGACTTCATCACTATAAGCACCCAACAGCAGTTTGTCTACTGATATTGGTTGCTGTCTGCTTGAGAAGGCGTTTTCATATTTGCCCGGGCCACTCAGAATTCGGCAACATCGACACGGCTCCTACGTGATTCGTGTGCAGACAGTTAACACGTGTCACAAAGTAATTCAGCCAATCAAGGTAGTTAAACAACCTTACGGTGTTTTGAAATATAACTTGTTTTGAAATCTTTTCGCGAAATTTCACTGCCCCTACAAATGGACAGCGCACCGCATTAGTACGCACTCTATTTAATAATATTTTCCATCAGAACTATTTCTTACTAGGCATTGCCGACACACCTATTTTCTTTCAATTATAATGGAAATGTTATAATTTATGAATCAAATATAAGTAAAAGTTCAATTTAACCCAAAATAAGATAGTTTTACGCTAACAGACGTATAAAACGCTTGTGACATGGCACATTTAGAAAACAAACAAACATGTCATACATGGGATGATTTTGAAAAGTTTCGATACAAGTGTGAAGATACTGGGGACAGACTATGGCTAGAGACCAGAAAAATTCGCGAGTTCAATGACCTGCAGGCTAGACTCTCCAGTCTTATGTACAAATATGCCGATATCAACTGCACATAGGTTGTCTGCTGTCACAGTAGAAGGCTACGATTGGGCCAGCCTTCTCCAGGAGGTGTCATACACCGTGTGGACAAATGGCTGAAATGTTATAAACACACATGTTTCGAATTCGAGCTTGTCCCGAAATGAATCCGCGAATTTTTGAGGTCTCGTAACTATAGCAAGCTGCCATGCAACGTGGAGCATCCGGAACTGCCAGTTATTAGAAACAGGGCGGTGGGGTTGACTCCACAACACGTGCGTCTAGCGGAAGAAAGGCGGAACCGCACATTCCACTGTATCTAGAGTGAGTAGGTGAAGAAAGTAGCTTTCCACGGACCGAGTCACTTCGGGGCTGCGTCCTATTGGCGCTGCTTCACGTCGCACCTGCATAGTCGCCGCGCTACGCCTCCTTCAGGGTGCAATTATTAAAGACTCTAGATTTTCGCGAAAAGATTTCACGACCAGTTGTACTTCATAAAACTTTAGCTCAGATCTACTTCCGTGGTTGTGTGGTTCCCGTGCCGCACGTCCTAGGTGTCTGCGCGCGAATCACAGACGTGCAGCATTGAAGTTATCTAATTCTGATTGAGTCAGTCAAGTAGGAAAATGTCTTCTCACAAACACACGCAACCAATAAGCAAAAGAAAACAGCTGGTACGCCCGTAGCCTATTGAAATCCTGCATGTGTGGAAATATTTTCGCGCAATTCGGGTGTCCCTAACAATTATGTATTGGTAGGGCCACGTGTTTTTCGCGGAAAAATTCCACGATAAGTTGTACTCCAAAACGTGTCGGTTCAGGACCAATATCTACAGACCTGAAGAATCCGCGTATTCATTTCGGGTCAAACTACAATTAAAAGAGTCGTACCTTTATTTCACTTCTGTAATTGACCCTTGCGTTATTTGACACCACGTGGAGAAACTTGCGCCAATTATTAAGATGCAATGAAACGCAGGCCAAATCATCGCCTTCCGCTGTGACAGTAAGTGACCAATGCTCATTTGATATTTGCTTGGTTGTACATATAACTGTGGAGTCTAGACTACAGGTCATTGAGCTCGCGAATTTTTCAGGTTCTCTACCAATATCGCCGTTGGGTGGTTATAACTCTCACGCGCCTGCCGATCAATCACGGAGGTTCAACGCCAGGGTAGCTTTATTATGATTGGCCCAGTCGAGCAGAAAAGGCCTTCTCGCACGGACAGGCAGCCAATAGCCAAAGGAAGTCTACAATCTTGCACGTAAGAAGTTGAAGTCTAGCTTGCGCATAAATCTTTTCGCGGAAAGTAAGTGGCCTTATGTATTGGCCTGACTCTGCAGTCTTTTCCTTACAAAGTTTTCTGTACGACAAAGAAAAGCACTTCTTAGAGGCAATTTTGTTTGCAGTAACGCAATATTGCTTTAATTCAGAGCGAAGTTTACAGCAACATTGCCTTCCTTTATAGCAAAAAAAAAATAAACATTCTTTGAGTTGCTTTTCTTCAAAGTAAGAAAAATATTACTTCATACCAAAGGTAACAGTTTAGCGATGTTAAAGGTTTCCTGTCGTCCATTGTAGTTTTCGGTACGTAACTTCTATCCTGACGCAAACGTGTATCAACCAATATATTCTCAAGTTGCGAAGCTGCAGCTGAGCAAATGTACAGTCCTGCAGACGTTTAATGTCATTCTGAAGTGCAGTGATTCTCAAAGTCGCTAACCTCACTTCCTCCCAAGTGGTGACATTATATTCCGGCCCATGTTATTGCATTGCACACGCTAGCTATCAAAAGTAGTCGGAACACAATAAGGTAAAGTGGTATTTTAGCGAAGGGCGTTAGACCAATAACACGAAGGGTGAGGGTTCAAGTCTCGTAGCCGTCGTTTTTTTTAAGTAAATATAATTTTCAAAGGTTTGTTACTTCTCTCTTATTTACTAATCATGGTTGTATTTCAGAGCACACCTTGTCTTTGCTTTGTAACTGATATTGCCACAAAGACGTCTGCTGACCTGTTGTAACGACAATGCAAGGTTATCATAGTCCTTACTATATAGAGAACACAAAAATTATGTTCGTGGCACGTCTTCTTTACAGTCGTTCATATTTAAACAAATTTTTCTTCGCGGCAACAAATAATGTGTTGCAACAAAGAAAGCGTTTTCACAGTGTGTAGTTGGAGGAGGATGCGGAGGACAGAACAGCTCACAGCTGACGCCAAAGCCAGCGGAAAGTGATGACCAGACAGATTTAGGGTTCTGCCTGTCCGCGGATATTAGCCGCGTTCGAGGCCTCCGAACGAGTGAGCTGTAAGGCCGACTTCTGCTCAGTCACCACTTGCCTCGTCGCCTCTATGCGCAAGGCGCTCAACTGGCCGTGAAGTCTTTCCGTCGGCGACTGGCGTGAAGTCTCTCCGTCGGCGACTCACCTCAACGTGACTTCAAGCGGCTCCCGTACACTGTTATGGCGCGCTAATAAAGACTAAAGTATGACGTGTGTCTATAGACAACTCTGAAGTTTCTCTATAGAAAATTTAGCGGTTGGAACTGGTTCTGAAAACGCCCGTTTTAATCCTTGGAGTTGAAATGTGAACTTCAAACTTGTCTTTGTTCAGGATAATTATCTTATGCTTTTCGTGTTACAAAGACACCACTACACACTATGTAGCCGTTATTGAACCATGTTTTTTTCTACCAAACTTCTGCAGCGCAATTCATGCGCCAGCATGGCGGACACCGTGGAGCTGTTTTCCATGTTTGAGGCCGAGTACGCGGGAGCGATAAGGGCGACACTGCCACGCGCATCAGGTGCCCCGTCGCCGCTAAGCACCGAACTGGCGTGCAGTGTTCTCGTCGCACTGCGTGTACCTATGGGACTTTCAGCGGCCAACCCTGTTGTTTTATTGGTGGAAAGTCTGTAGGAAGGTTCAATACAGGGACCGTGAGTAGTTTCGTATGTATGTGACGCGTACATTCTGAGATAAAGCGCTTTGAAAAAGCCGTTTGTAGCCATTTTGGAGTGCAATGAAATGGCTTTTCTAATGCGTGTGACGTATTGAAAGCACTCAACAGCCCTCGTCTGAAGTGTGTGTTCTTTACGCAGATCAGCACATTGGACACACGTTTAATAGTTTCGCAGAAAAACGTGTACTCGTATTTTTCTTTTGCAGAAAAATCACTAGTACATTTTTTTGCGAAAAATCACTATATCAATCAATTTGGTGTAGTCTTCTAGACTTAGTTAAGCTTTGCTTGCATGAAGTGGAGAAATATTTTTACAGTATAGCTTTAGCAAGACTTCAAAGAAGTTAGAAATAACCATGAATGGACTATATCAACATCGTTAATAGGTAGTAGGCAGGTGAAACTTTCATCATATAAACAGAGCAGGGAAATTATAAAACTATAGCCAGTTAGTTCATTGTTAACTGTGCAATTTCGACTCTCCTGATAAATTCGCTCTTTCCGGCCATTGTGTATGCTTCCGCAGCTACATGAGACGTTAAGGTTACTAATCACAAAGCAATATATTTATTGTTTTATATTTGTACGAAATACTGTTTAATTTGTAGATAATATTTATAGACAGTATTTCCTCTCATAAAATACCTAGACTGCATTTTTTTTTTTTGCATAATGGTATGTCAAAGTCTTAATTTCAGTGTTAAGTCACAGAAACCCCTCAATATAACTCGAAATGGTAAACACAAAAATAATAAAATTAAAAAAAAAAAAAAACAGCTAGTGTTGGATTGTGTCAACAAATATGTCAGTAACCACCAAATAATTCCTTAGAAGGAATCCTACAGGTATCACAAGAAAACCCAGAATGGGTAACCGACAGACAAAGTCGTGACCCACTCTCTCCACGGCTTCCTGCGGCACATTCCTGCCCGCCGTAACGAGCCATTGTCGCCCTTAGCGCTCCGTTACCTCCGGCTGCACCTACAGCTATCGTTTCTCAGGCTTCTCACGAGGAGGCAGATAACCAAAACTGTACAACGACATTCGCCAGGAATGGAGCTGATAAACCACTCGGGAATAGTTTTAACATTTAATTTATAATTAATATGACTAAAAGCATAGAGAAAGTTGGTATGTTGGCAACCACTAGTAAGAAATACTTCTTAAGCATAATATTATTAATGAGAGGGCGCACGAATGTGGTGCGTTGTGTTGTTACTTTGGTGTTACTTTGGTGTAATTTTCTAGACTTAATTAAGCTTCGTTTGCATGAGGCGTAGGAATATCTTGAAAGTAGAATTTTAGCGAGGTTTGAGAAAAGCTGGACGTAATCTTGAACGGACTATACATGCACTTACATTTAACTTTCTACTTCCGTTTGAACACAGTTTGTAGCCACGCCCAGGCTCGGAAATCTCGCGAGTTCATGTGAGGAGAAGTTGAACTTGAACCAGGTACGTCTGCGTGTTAGTTTGTGCTTCTGTTGAAGACATGTGCTAAACACGCGCCGGGCGACTTTCAACCAATAACAGACCTGCAAGTAAAGTAAGGACAGAGGGTACTTGCGACTGCGGAGGTGAAATAGCAGCTTAAACCGCGATCTCCAGCAGCACACGCCAGCAAAATGGCGTCACTGACCAACAACATGTTGGAAAGCAGTTCGCCAATCAGCGCCTGTGGTAACGAACTCGCCAGTCGGTAGCCCAGCCAATAGGGAACCTTTCGCAGCATGCAGTAGCCAATCAGACACAAGACCCGTTCTCAGGACCTCGCGTAGCCAACCAGAGTCTCTGTTTGCGTATCTACTCTGTGATCGCACGCTACTTGGTCTGGGGTTAAACTTCTAACTTATTGTTACATGCTTGACCGCGCGCTACGCCTTAAGCCCACTTATAAGCATAGTTGGCTGTTATTTCTTAACTGTTTAAGATGAAGTCACCTAAATTCATAACATAATCATGGCCCCGACGATGAACTGGACCGCAGGGTCAAGTTCACCCTAAGCCCACTTATAAGCATAGTTGCCCGCCATTTCCCATCCACCAAAGCTATAGGCACCGAATTCATATTATAAACATCTCCTCTGATGAAGAGCAGGGTGGTAGGGTCAAGTAAACTTTAAGGCGTCTTATAAGCATAGTCGCGGTGCGACTCTAGGCTAGTGTGCGTGGGCAGGCTTCGCTCCGTGTCGCGCAGGTGGAATGACAGAGCATGAGACACGTCCCCGCCAGGACGTCAGGTGAAAGGAGACCAGAAGGAATATGAGAAAACCCGCTAGTATGCCAGCCCGTCCGCATCTTGGCAACCAGCAGCCAAGTGGCGGTGATTGATGTGTGAGATGTCAGCATATTCACAATTGGCATCATTAGCATAGGCGAATCCATACGGAATATGAGAAAACCTCACCAGCTCGCGACAACATGTTTATTGTCTGGTTAGTGCGTAGACTGATGCGAATATTTACTTTATTTCTTTTCCTAAACGTGTGCAATAACGATTTTTTCTCGATTGCAAGTTTATTGTCTGGCGAGTGTGTAAGCCGATGCGAGTATTTACTGTATTTCGTCTCCTGTGGTCGTGTGGTCTAGACGTCGGACTGACAAGGGTGGTCGGATCGAAACCGCACGCCTCCTGCATGTTTTGAGTTCCGAAACAGCTACCAATTAAAATAATTCCCAGCGCTCCTGTCGGCCACCGTTTGACATACACTCCTCGATGCTAGCGCTCCTCTGCTGGCGACGAGTGAACCAACACACAAAAATGGCCGCATCGATACCAGCGCTCCTAGCTGCGAACGGTCGAACCTCCCACACTCTGATGGCGGGTGCGGGAATCAAAGATGTCCGCCTACAGCAGACGACTGGCGGCGTGAATTAAAGATGGAGGGTGAAAACAAGAAAGAACTTAGCACACTCTGGTGGCGGGTGAGGGAATCAAAGAAAGCCTCATACAGCAGACGACTGACGGCTGGAATCAAAGATGGATGCCTACAGCAGACAACGCCAACTGTGATGGAGGACGCGAAAAGCAGGAGAGGGGTTGGATACAAGAGAGAAAATAAAGGAGGTTGAAAGGAATACGAGAAAACCCCAAGGGATAGAACGGACGAGAGAGGACGGACGTGGGAGAGCGAGAGCGGCAGGAAGGAATGCCAGAGCGTGAGAAAAAAATAGGAATGCAAGAGCATGAAGAGACTGGATGGAATGATAGAGCAGAATGGAGAAATGGGAAAATTCCGAGGGGAAAATGGGAAATCCGAGATGGCTGCCATTGGCGGGCGAGGAATGACAGAGCATTACGTCAACCAAGATGGCCGCCGTGGCACCCCGGCACCCTGCCAGGACGCCAGATGGCGGTGAACAGAGATTGTATAACTATTTATAATTATAATGTAGTATACAGAAAATTGCTACCAAAAAACCAGGCCAAAACAGTGAAGACGACGCAAACATTGGCTAGGACAAGCACTAATGTATATAGCCTTTGTACGTCTGTTTCTGTCATCGTGTCCGTATGTGGCGTCTACGTTGTTTCGTCCAGTTTTTTTTGTTGCAATTTTCTGTATACACCGTCCTCATTGTTACTTATTAATTTTCGTGTTGTGCATTAGTACGTTAACGTATTTAACTACACTCAGCATTGGCATGTTTTTAATTAATTTTTTTTTTTCAGTTAAATTCTTGTGTCGCATTTTAGTTTTCATGCGACTTATAAGTTTTACAATATAGCGTTACAGTGACGTAAGTCCAAATTAACAATTCATGTTATGACTTAACGCCATTGCAAGTATCTTTCTAAGTACACGTCCGAAATGGCATAAAACCACAAGGTATGAATTTCAAAAGCCACTCATTTACACGTCACATTTTTGATAGGGTATTGACAGGGTATTTTTCCCCCAAACGTTGATTAGAGAAGTCCTGTTTTAACAGCTAACCAGTGGATAATTGCCGCATGTTTGCTCGCACAAGACGAGTCAACAGCCCCAACCAACTTTTTATCCTGGTGTCGGAAGTCAACCAGCATGAACAAAACTTGTTTATTTTACACGTTCGGAGTGACCACCGCCCAGGTGGGGAGATTTGACAGTACTTCCGGTTCAACTGCGGTCGTTCCTGAGGTCTGTCCAGATGTCCTTGGCCTTCCTGTGAGGTGGTTTGAACGCCCGGGTAGAAAAGTAACCGTGCAAAACGACGTTAATTTTTATAAATTAGGTAGCATGTTGATGCCAGGGAGGTTACAGACGATTGAAATTCCGGATTTTAGTGGTTTCCGAATTACGTACTTGGTGCAAATTTGGCGCTCAGGTTTTTTTTTTGTTCGGTACAAACAGTTACCAGTTCGGCCTCCTCGTCACTTAACCTTTTCAGTCCCACGTTAATTTTTAAGTTCTAATGTTGCAAATTAGAAGTTTTTTGATGTGTGCTGTACTTAAGCTGGCAAAGAACTTGTTTAGTTGACACAACCAATACGCTGTTGTGTTTGTGCTTGGTGATCAGTGATATGAACCAGCCATAACGTAACGCAGTAGCATGGTTTACTAATCAGTAGGGGCAGTGATATTTCGCGAAAAGATTTCGAGACAAGATACAGTCCAAAGCACTGTAGGGTCGTCCAGCTTCTTTGATTGGCTAAAAAATGTTCTTGCCCGTCGTTAACGGTTTGCGCACGAATCACGAAGGTTCAGTGTCGGAGTTACTTAGTCCTGAGTGGCTTGGTCAAAGACGGACACGGCGCCAGCAGCCAATGGAGGTATAACAACAGCTGAGGTGTGTATATAATATTGAAGTCTACTGTGTGCTCCGATTTTTACGCGAAAAGTCACTGGCCCTACTAATCAGTTACCCACAGGGAAGATGATTGGACACTGAACCTCGCAGAGTACAGCACCGGTCAAGTATAACCCTCCTGTGCAACATGTTGACGATTGTCTACAATGGGCATACAAACGTTAGTAAAATTTTATTTTTATTTATAATTTACTTGAAACTTATGAGGTAAGATGTATTACATGCAACTGTCGTGGGTTTCTTATCAGTGAGGAGCGCTGCAGGCAGTGTCATAGAAAATGACACAACCCAGTCGCGAAAAGCAACGTGAACGGCGGCGTCTACGGGGTCTAGCCTATCGACAAATGGAAAAGCGAATTTTCTGGTCTGAGATCACGTGCAGCCCGGGAACAGTACCTCGAGCAACTGAATTGTGCGTGCGTTTGTTGTTTTCAGATGCAAACGCGAGCTAGGGGCGCCCGCCACGAAATAAAGGTTTTATTTTATATTTGTGCCACACGCATTATCATTAAGACATCAGCAATCATCACTCTTTCCGTCAATTGAGCGCTCATAGTCTTCGCACAGATACATGCCAAAACTACAATCTTGCTGTTTTGGAAATGTACAAATAATGAAAACTGACTTACGTAACGAAATGAGATAATTCACACTGAAAGAAGTTGCCGAGTCCTACTCCAAGACTTAAATAAAATCTTACAATGAAACGTTTTTGCAAGTCCAAAAAAAATTGCTGGAAATAACGAAAGTCTTGCACGTTTATGAATAGCGGCTGCCCCTGAATTTTTATAATTTAACTTTTGCTAAGCATACCTTAAAATTAATTAAGAAACGGCCTTTCAGTTTCACGCCTTAAATTTTCTACAAATAGTTTGGTTTTTTTTGTACATTAATAAAACAGTAAAATTTGGACTTTGACGTGTCAGTTTGCAAAAACCATGCAATTTAAATAAAAGTTTTCTGAATAAAAAGTAGTCACAGATAATGTTTACACATTGAACAGTATGCGGTACAAGTATAAAATGACATTTTTTTTTTCCGTGGCCAAAGCCCATAACAGACGGCCATCATTACTGAGCACGTGTGACTCCACCCCTCATTGTTTTCTTTAATATAACACCCTAATTCAACAGGACCCCTTGAACTAACCTTGGAAAGTAGGCGACGTTCTCTTAGTTTAAACTAACCTATACCGCGCGTCATATATCTGCGAGTTGGTAGACAGTTACAAGCAGCTCTGCCATACGCCACTTTCTCTTGAGGGAGCGGGTAACCTGAGAACACACTATGGGATTCCTTCCTTCATAAAGTTTACCACTGCGAAGGTAAATTAGTTTTCAAATTTCAAACTATAGCCTATTCGCGGTTTTTTCACATTTTTGTTAATGAAACCTTTGAAAATCACCCCATGTATGGCGTGCTTGGTTGTTTCATAAACATGCCATCCATCACAAACGTACTTAAATCTGTATCAACATAAAAATACCTTATTTTTTGTTAAATGGAACTTTCACTTATATTTTATGTATAAACTATATTATTTCATTTATAATTAATACAAATAAAACAGAGAGAGTTGGAAATGGCTAGTAAGAAATAGTTCTTATGCAAATTATCATTACACTGAGTGCGCACGAATGCTGCGCGTTCTCCTTTTGGTGTAATTTTCTAGACTGGGTTAAGCTTTGTTCAAATGGGGCGGAGGAATATCCTGAAAGTAGAACTTTAGCAGGGCTTCAGAAAAATTTGAAGTAACCGTGAATGGATTATATCTATAAAATAAAAGTAAAGCTGTATAGTGTTAGTAGTTAAAGCAGAGAAGATAGTGGTGCAAGTAGTGAATGCATTTGAAAATATGAAGAAGTATGAGGCAAAGGTAGTAACGACGGACAAAGCTTTGTTATTCTTCACATAACGTGGAAGGCTGTGATCTGCTCGGTTGCACCTCCATCCCTCGCGATCTTTGTAATGGATTCTGATCACCATAAACTAAGCACTTTTGAAAGCCCTTCTGTACGTCTACTGGTACGTACATTGTGTATTCTTCCACTACATTCAAAATTACCGTTTCCATGGGCTTGATCAACATGTGCCGGTCAAGTAAATGCGCGAGATTATCGGCAAAAGAAATATTTCACAAATTTGCCAATTCTTACACTTGCATGCATTAAAAAACAGAAAGAAAAAGACATGATTTTAGTCTTCGTAAACGTATACCTAGCACTTTTAATACAACTTAAAAACATGGAACTACTTACACTCCATCGTTACCAACGTTACTGGGCGCCTGCTGGTCGGCGTGGCCGTTAAAATACATGCAGATAGGGGCAGTGGCATTTTTCAGATGTTCATTAAAAAAATTCTCAATTAACCGTGAACAACAACCTATCTGGTGATAAGTAGGCAGTTTAGACGAGCGCACGTGCGGTTACAACGACTACGGCTGTCCTCAGACTCTCCGTCAGCAGGTGGCGAACATGGACTAAGGACGAGCTAGTGTACCCAACACTGACCTACCCCAAACAAACACAACTGTCAAACTCACGTGGTCAGGACTAATAAACGGGTTGTTTTGTACCATGATTTTCGAATGAGAAACCTTTTACATGAATAAAATAATTTTTACAAAATTTGAATTGAATCTAATTGCACTAAAAATTGGTTACAGGAAGTACACAATCTCAAAGCATCTGTTTACACAAACAGTAATGTAACCTCAAATCCTATCCATGGCGTTTATGGTACTCGCACTGTTAGAAGAACAGTCCGATGTTCGGACACAGAGTAGATAAGTAGACAGAGACAAACTGGAGCGGCTGTTCCTTTGATGTGGGCGAACCGACTCGCTGATTGGTCGTGCGAGCTCTTGGGAACGATTCTTGCGTCTAATTGGCCGCTGCGAGCTGCGAAAGGTTCCCTATAGGCCGGGCTGCCGGCCGGCGCGAAGTTACGAGACGCTGATTGGCGGACGACGTTCCGACGCTTTGCTGGCGTGTGCGGCCGGAGTTCGCAGCTGTTCCACCTTCGTGTTCCCAAGTTGGGACGTGGAGTGGCTACTGCGCGCCCTCTACAACGGCGACGGCACCCACGAGGGGGTCGGGTTACGGAAGAGGGTTATTACGTAAATAAGTAGGAGGATGACTCAGCTTTCGCCCCGGGGCCAAGGACTCCCGTGGAGCGAGACCGCGGGCAGGCGGTGGCAAAAACCTCGCCGTAAGACAATCAGGCAGGCTTGCGCTCCGGCAGCCGAGCGTCTGTCGCGGTCCGCTGGCTGCTCTAATCCACCACTGTGCGTCCATGACCGCGCTCCGGGTTCCTGGTGCTGCTCCGCCCCTCCCACCATCCCCCACAGGGTCATTCCCGGATTTCCGCACGCTGGTCGGCGGGTTTTCACGGGGATCTCCCCCGTTTCCCCCGTCTTTGCATTCCGGCGCCGCTCCATCACTCACCTCGAATACCCTCATCGGCTCTCAAGACTGTTAAGGTGCCACCCAAATATTTTCACTCACCCACTTGCTCTCGCACCACGGCAGCAGTCGATGAATAAACGACCGTGGTCCGAGTATGTAAAGAAGTCTTAGGCTGCTGTCGTAAGAATTTGCGAAACCCACGTACCTCTGTGTCTGTTACCGAATTACGGGGTTATATATATATATATAACACAGCCGGAGCCATGCTTTTATTTGTTAACGAGGCGCTCTTAGCCAGTAGGCGGGGAAGAGGGATCACGCCCTCTCAACGCAGGCATGACCAGCGCTCACCGAAATTGATCAAACCCGTAGCTCCGACCTGTTCCTCAGGCCGCACCGAGCGTAGCCCCGATCTGATTCACCAGATCGCACCGAGCATGTCCTACCACAAGGCCTGAGATCCTAGCACTCAGTTTACCAAGCGTGTGGTCTGGCCAGAGCACTACCCACACCCCTGACGTCATCTCGGGGACGCCCCCGGAGCAGTGCCCTGCTCACCGCCAGGCTCTTCAGCAAGAGAGGGAATCTCTCCGAGCCTCCTCTAGCATGCGGAGTCAACCACTGCCAGCACGAGTCCAACCTCACCTGATCCGTACGGGGTCGAAGTCATAGACCGAAGACGAGGTGGAGCGATCTCGCTGGCTGTGCACAACCAGTCTCCGTGTCCCGACAATGAACTGCTTTTCTGCCAACACGACTAGCAAAAACGACGTGGATTGGATTTGAGGTTGCAACACTGTTTAGCAAACAAGTGCTTTGAGATGTATGTGTACTACCTTTAAACCGGTTTGTAATGCAGTTTGGTTAAATTCGAATTGGTGAAAGTGTTTTATTCATACAAGATTGGTTGTCTTTTGAAAATTAGGATATAAATAAACACGTTCATCGCTGTTGACCATGTGACTTTGACAGTCGTGTTCCTTCGGGGCAAGTCGATGTTGGGTACATGCGCAGAAGACGAATTATCGGTCTACCTAACCCTTATCTCCTGTGTGTTTGTCATGGACATGTTTATGTGGAGTGCGCCCTCGAGCTGTGACCGAGGCCGTGGAAAGAGGGTTGGCTGGTGGAGTTTGTCGGGTGCGATGGTCGGCTAAGATGACCCACTGCAGACTAGGAGAGGCGTTCTGCGTCGCCGACCATCTCGTACTTTCATCTCTAAGGGTCACACTCCGCCTACTTGCTGTCTCCACTTTCCTGCAGGCTGATTTCCCCGCTGTTTCACGAAGGTTGGCATGCCTGAGTCTCGGTCCACTGTTAAAAACGGGCGTGTATCGAAATATGAACAAGTATTCTTCAGGACGCGGTTCGTAATCATCATGTATATGTCTTGCAGGAAGCATACCTGCATGTCGTGTGGACGTGTACGAAACGGCGAGATTTCATTACATCAATTCAATCTTACTGATGCAGTTCCATTCTTTATTAGAAAAATGATTTTGTAAAGTCACAGGAGTACGAGAGTTTTATTTTATATTGACAAAAATTTTAATCAGATCGCAAATCAAAGTTATTATCCGTATTTAGCATGTTTGGAAAAAAACTCAGATCTAATTTATAACTTAATTACAAAATTAACGTTTCATTCCGAGTGACTCTTTCAGTTCACATTTGGTCTTTCAGGGTTTAAATAATTTATGTTAACCTATAAAACTGTTCGTATTAAATTTTCACTATGTAGGTAATGTTTGAAACTTTAGGTATTATGGGTTTTAATTGGTTTTTAATAGTAATTAAAAGTTTTTATCGTCAATATCATTTGTTTTATTTTGATCCCATTTGAATGAATTTCGTGCTCACGGACGTTTAATCAAGATGGTGGCGTCCTTTTTGGTTTCTTCATAAACTCATTTCAAGTAGTGGCCACGGGGAGCGCCCTACGTTCTGAAACTGCAATGTGATTGGCCAGGCACGAAAGCCGGCGTGGAACCTGCCAAGGAAAATAAGGACAGGTCCTATTACCAAACGGTATGAAATCTAACCGCACAATGCGACAAACGCCATCACGGGTGCCATGTCAGCCGGTGTAATGGCCGCTATGGCAGACCTTGCACAAGCTTTAACGGAATGTGGCACCGTGTAATGCGGCCTTTAACTATTGCAACCACCCAATCGCAGAAGAATACTCACGAAATCATTTTGTGAAAATCGGGTGTCCTTCGTTATTAAACGTAGGGTAATTTTCCTGCCCCAACTGATAGATAATCCCGAAGGTATACTGCATTCTCTGTTACCTACAACTTTCATGAAGCCCTGCTCGAGTTCTACTTCCAGGATATTCCTCCGCTTCATATAAACGAAGCTTTGGAAATTACACCAGAGGGCCAACGCACCGCATTCGTGCGCACTGGATGTAATAATACGTAGCATAAGAACTATTTCTTACTAGGCATTGCCAACATACCTATTTTGCCACTATCTCCATTCATATTTGTTATAAATTTATTAAAATTCATAGATAAAATATAAGTGAAAGTTAAATTTGACCAAGAATGTGGTACTTTTATGTTAACACGAGCATAAAACGCTTGCGATCCACGACATATTTAGCAAACAACCAAACACGTCATACGTGGGGTGTATTTGCAAAGGTTTGATTCAAAAAGTGCGAAGAAACAGCGAATAGACGTTTGGCGTTTTACGGACGTGCAGTGCACTGGCGGTTCAAGGACCTCCGCGTAACCGCGGCTTCGTCACCTCAGGAAGTGACCCGTGTCCTGCGTGTCCTGCGATAACCCGCCTTGTTCACTCTCTTCCTCTGACCTGCCTTCCTGTGTCCTGCTCGCTCCGCCGACTCTCGGCTGGTTCGCGGCAGAGCGAAGCTGAACTCGACGTCGCCACAAAAATAGATCTTCAAATACGCCCTCCCACATTTCTCGTGGCGATAACGAAATTCTTTTACAGCCCTTGCGAAGTGAGTGAGTGAAGAGATTGGTGCCGCTCGTAACAGCGAGGTCTTGAGAGCCGCTGAGGGTGATCGAGGTGAGTACGGAGCAGCGCCGGAACGAAAGGGCGGGGGAACGGGAGACCCCCGAGGAAACATGCCCATATTCCGGCACGATTAACTGAGTCTAGAAAATGACAGCAAATGGGGACAGCGCACCGCATTCCTGCGCACTCTGTGTAATAATATGTTGCACAAGAACTATTTCTTAGTAGGTATTACCAACACACTTTTTACCTCCCTGTTTTTATTCATATTAATTATAAATTAAAATTTATAAATAAAATATAAGTAAACATTTAATTTACTAAAACACAAGGTATTTTTGAGAAAATACAAGTATGAAACGCTTGCGATACATGGTATATTTAGGAAACAGCGAAGAACGTCATACACGGTGTGATTTTTTTCAGATGTTTGATTAAAAACGCGTGAAGATACCGCGAATAGACCACATATGTCTAGATGTGGGACATGTTCGTCCGTGGGGCTGGCAGGTATTGGAGGCGGTGGGTCATGTCAGAGGGTCGAGAGGTATGCGGGTTAGCGGTGTGTGGCGCGCGTGTTGGCTGCGAACTGCGGTGTTGATGCCAGAGGGGTGGAGGCCTGGGCGAGCGGNTCCTGTCTCCCTCGCGCACATCCACCATCTCGCACCGGACGCTAGGCGTCTGCTGGCGGCCTGCTCATGCTGCCCACCGACCTCCTCTTGCGAAGCCTCCCCGGGCCCGTGATCGAGGGCATGTTGCACATGAAGGATATTTATCGTCAGCATTGTACACCAAAGGGAATCGGTGGCCGACGTTTTGCGCGTCTTTCTTGGGACATCCTCTCATTTGAGAATGGTTAATGCCGACATCAATGAACATGCAGTACTTTTTACACTTGTTGCTAGAAACACGCCCCACACAAGTACGGCGCACATCATAACATTAAACGATTGCAACACTTGAGCTCGTGAATGAATTCGGGACTGAACCGGTTAACGCGTTCGGTCACACTTCCAAGAGTTTCACTCACACACCTTATACACTTTTGCTGCGGCCGCCATGCTGCTCAGTAAAGGCAGCAGGACAGATGGTTATTAGCATCATCGTATGCTACTGTTGGATGCACAATAAGCTCTGTAACGACGCCATAACCGCATTGTAGAGAATACTGTTTTAAACTGTAGTCATAACCTTACTCGTTTGTAATCACAACATCATATTCTGTTGAATATAACGACGTCACTGATCTGTGAGACGCTGACTATTACAATATATTCTGTTGACATTACTATGTACATATAAACATCGTTTCTACGGCTGGCGTAGCCACAACACTTCATATTTCTGTCCTAGTTCTAAGAGTCTTGGAGGGTTGCAGGTACAAAAATATGGTTCCTACAACAATATATATATTTTTTCAGTATAGGGATTCGGAGCACTGTCAGCTCGACATTATCACAGATTAGGTAAATACAAGATGGGGAATGACGCGATGGTTCCTTTACTGTATACGTGTCCATTCGTTGATTGGAAGCGCGAGGCTGTGCAGAGGACATTGTGTCTGACTGGTCTCTCTCTCTCTCTCTCTCTCTCTCTCTCTCTCTCTCTCTCTCTCTCTCTCAGCCGCGTTGCTGTGGAAGATTCCCTATTAGCTGAGACTCAGAAATTTCTCGGATTCATTTGGCAACAAGCAATACTCCACTGTCGTCTTTGTACTCGAGCTTCAGTTAATCGTTCACTGACTGACGCTGCAGTTTTACCACATACCAGGTAGCACAGGATTTTGGCCTTTTTATTGCAGGTTAGGTATTGGCTCATATTCACCAAGGGCGTGGCCTGTAAACCGCGATCCAATTGAAAAAAAAAGTAAGTCAAATACACATGTTTTTGAAGTCCGCCGTGTTTTCAATCGAGGGCCATCATCGCAAGAAAGACAATAGTGGCTGCATATGTACATGTTGGCTAAGGGTGGGTAATAAAATTCAATGTTTCTAATATACGTTACGTTAAATTTGAGAGCGGATGAGGGTAAAGCGAGGTGAGTGTGGAGCAGCGCCGGAATGCAAAGGCGGGGGAAACGGGAGATCCCCGAGAAGACCCGCCGACCAGCGGCAGCGTCCGGCACGATTCCCACGTGCGAAAGTCCGGGAGTGGCCCGGCCGGGGATTGAACCCGGTTCGCCTTGGTGGGAGGCGAGCAGGCTAACCGCTCAGCCACCGCGGCCCNTTCGTGTGGAGGTTGTGAAAGTGGCATGATACTGTCGCCGTTTCTGGGGCGTGTTACTGCTGCTGTCTTTGTTTCGAGATACTTGGAGGAACAATAAGTCGTTAGCGGCAGTCGGCGAAAGTGCTCCATCGACTTTCACGCCTGTCAGCGTGAGCGAGTTCCTCGGAATAGTACACGAGCCACCCACAAGGGCGAGAATCACGAATTGTACGCAGTCATTCCTCAGCAATAGCAAACATCAAAAGTCCTATCTACATATAGCTGTTTTGGCCATTCGAGACACAGAGGTTAGGGGACGATAAGGGCGACACCGACACGTGTTTCTATCGCCCCGACACCCCTACACGCATGTTCTGAAGTGGCGTGCGCTGTTCACGTTCTACCGCTGCAACTATGGAACTACCGTCGGCGACTCTTATCATTTATCAGTGCAAAGTCTCTAGCGAAGTTCAGTATATGTCTTTACACTAGTTGTGAGTGTTTCCAATCAGTACGACCAGTGACTTTTCGCGTAAAAATTGGAGCACATAGTAGACTTTAATACTACATACACACCTCATCTGTTGTTATACCTCCATTGGCTGCTGGAGCCGTGTCCGTCTTTGACCAAGCCACTCAGGACTAAGTAACTCCGACACTGAACCTTCGTGATTCGTGCGCAAACGGTTAACACGGGCCAGAACATTTTTTAGCCAACCAAAGAAGCTGGACGACCCTACAGTGCTTTGGACTGTATCTTGTCTCGAAATCTTTTCGCGAAAAGTCACTGCCCCTACTAATCAGTATATTTTGCGATAAGGCAGTTTTTAGCTATGTCGGAGAGCGCGGAAACAGTTTTGAAAATGTGCGCGGTGTCTTGAAAATAGTGTTGGTACCTCGTCTCAAGTGTATTTCTTTTCCCATATCAGTACAACCGATGTAAACAGAAGCGCATTTCAAACACACTCCAACACAGTTCAAGGTACACAGTGGGTACTCACTACCGCTACAGAGTAGATAATTACACAGGGACGAAATGACGGGGCGATTCCTACGACGTAGGTCTAACCATTTGCTATGTTTTAACTCATACTGGAACAAAGACCAGAAAGGCTCACATCAAAAGGCTAAGTAAAGTCCCGGAAATGGACTGGCCGGCTCAGAGCTGACGCACGTCTCACGTGTCAGTCAAACCACAGAGACGGACGACATCTCCTCGACATGATGTTGCCGTCGCCGCTGAAGCTAGCAGTGGAAACACAAATTTAAGTAATTCAGCGTTTGAAGGCCTCGTTCACACCTGCCCACGCTTTCACAAGCCTAACATTTCTTTCGGCGTCTCTATTGCAAGATTGACGATGGCGCACGCTGACAAAACAAAATGGCCGTAGAAAGCATCTAGGCTGTTAACACAGGGACAGCCATCTGGTGGGTTATAGGGACCGTCTAAATATCGTTAACATGGATAGTGATACCAACAGAGCTGATTGTTGTATTCCTGACTGTGATTGTATTTGCTACTGTACATAAGAGCACTGCGTTCCTGCTACAAAACAGACAGTTCCTCCAACATAACAACTTCAACTACATTTGTATTGCTCCCACAACAACCAGAATGGTAATAACCTAAGAAATGTTCTGTTACTAGTACTGGACTGTTCTATTATCGGGTTTGAGGGCAGCAGTAACAGTTCCGTTATTACAAAAGAACGGCGAGATACCTGTGCTGTCAGTGGATGGTCCGACGACCGCAGCTATNCAGTAACAGTTCCGTTATTACAAAAGAACGGCGAGATACCTGTGCTGTCAGTGGATGGTCCGACGACCGCAGCTATGAAGAAACAATAACGAACAAGAGAGAACTTCACAATATAACGAGCGTAATTGGGCGAAGGAAACGAACACGTCGAGAGGATAGATGATGACAGATTAGGTATAAAATGTCGGAGATAATCGATCATCCGGAAAGCAAAAGAAGATACGGAAGACCAACAATGAAAATAAAAATAATAACTTCGAGCAATGAAGTTGTTTCCGAACAGGTGGTTCTCTTGTATCGAGAGAAGGAAGAACAGATTCCCCCATGAAGTACCAGCTTTTTTGGCTCTTCAATCTAAAACGTTTATAATGGTTTGCTTTAAACCCGCCACCAAAAACATAGAGGTTGTATTGTTATTCTAAGAATAAATAAAAACGGGAAAATCTTTACACATAAATTATTTATAAGTGTTGAAAAGTTCAGATTTTTTTAAATGGATAATTTGGTTTAGTCTTACAATAGCATTTTTTTGGTAGTAACAACGGNCTTACAATAGCATTTTTTTGGTAGTAACAACGGTTAATGTAATTTTTATTAAAACATAATAAAATTTCCTGACCATACTCAGGCACACGCAACAACGCTGACTAAATCATTTACGTGTGTGTGAATGGATCACATTTTAATTATAGCCTTAAAGTAAATTATTATGAGACGTGAGTAATTGGCGTTATTAATCAGAGAGTAGACACTTCAAACGCCATATGCGTTTTTACTCGGGGATCTCCGGTTTCCCCCGCCCTTTCATTCCAACGCTGCTCCACACTCCCCTCGCTTCACCGTCGTCTGCTCTCAAGACCTCGATGTTAAGAGCCGCCCAAATCTCCCGTTCCACTCCACACTGCTTCCTCTTTGCACAGCTATGTTGCCTGTTCNCTCGATGTTAAGAGCCGCCCAAATCTCCCGTTCCACTCCACACTGCTTCCTCTTTGCACAGCTATGTTGCCTGTTCTCCTACCTCCTTGGTTGGTATATATGCGGTCACATGACTGGTGCGATCATCACCGGCTTCGTGCAAAACTGTCCTGAAATAAGGTTGCTTCTACTACATGTTGCGGAGATCAGTGTTAAAAGTTTGGCAAAGGGAAAGTTTTCGCCACTAGGTAAGCGCTAGTGTTGCATGTCTACCATATTTCCTCTATTTTCTACGTAAAAAAAAACAGGATAACTTCAATAATCATAAATAAAATATAAAATAACTTTGTAACCAAGCAAAATCTTTCTCTTTTATAATGCACGTAGCTAAAAAATTTTAATTAAAAGCGACCTTTTGCTCTACTACGCACCTAGCGGCGGAAATTTCCCCTAGGCCAAACTCTCCCATAAGAAATATAGTTTTGTTCCCAACCGGAGAAGAGTTAACCTAACCTGAAAATAGAAGGTACTTTACCTCCTGATTTCGTATGAGATAANTTTGTTCCCAACCGGAGAAGAGTTAACCTAACCTGAAAATAGAAGGTACTTTACCTCCTGATTTCGTATGAGATAATCCTTGCACGATATATTTTCTGATGACATTTAGTAGAGTTTTGCCCGTATCTTGCATCGTGTAAAACCAGCTTTAATGCCCTTACAAAATAGAAAACTTTAGCATTTGACTTTACATTTTTTTTCCTTTAACGAAACAATAAATACAAAATACAGTTGTAAAGTTAAAGTTCAGACAATTGATAATCGGTTCTGCGAGCTTTGTAAAAATGTGTATCTTGTTGTGTAAATTATTATTATCATATTATCCAGGAATGCATTTTACGTACCTTAAAAAAAAGGCTTAAAATTTATATTAAAAGTTTACTTCAAAACAAAAAAACTCACTTGTTTACTTTATTCAAAAATATCAATTCATGTTGCCTATTTTCTTTTCACATTATATTATCTTGCAATTTATTTAATTTAGACGAGCTTGGTTTAATATACCGAGAAGAAAATCGCCCTACAATAAAATAACACTCACTCCACATAACCTCTGTTAGATTCTCTGCAAAATGTCTGCTTGACTTTGACTTTCAATTTCAACTTTTCGAAATCGTGAAGTCAAGAGTGCTTGACTTTTATCTTCGACAGTTCCATTGTGTCAAGTTCCATAAGATACAACATGTCGGAAAGGAAACGTTAAGTCAAATCGTAAGGTTAAATGTTATAAGTAGGGCCAGTGACTTTTCGCGTAAAAATCGGAGCACACAGTAGACTTCAATACTACATACACACCTTAGCTGTTGTAATACCTCCATTGGCTGCTGGCGCCGTGTCCGTCTTTGACCAAGCCGCTCAGGACTAAGTAACTCCGACACTGAACCTTCGTGATTCGTGCGCAAACGGTTAACACGTGCCAGAACATTTTTTTTAGCCAATCAAAGAAGCTGGACGACCCTACAGTGCTTTGGACTGTATCTTGTCTCGAAATCTTTTCACGAAATATCACTGCCCCTAGTTATAAGTTTTAAATTGTATAAGCTTTTTAATTGTGTAAGTTTAGCTTGTCAGTTCGCTCCGGTCTGGCGGCAAAGAGGAGGGGAGGGGGGGGGGTGAGTTCCAGTATGCGGCTGTCAGTGTGTTTATACTGTCAGCCGAAACCTCAGTTTCGGAAACCCCAACTTTCCAGACTAAGATTTTAGGGAAGTGTTTATACCGTCACACGAAACTCCGTTTTGGAAACTTGTGTTCCATGTGTTATGTCATTTCGGAAATTAGTAGTATTAAAAAAAAAAAAATCTTTTATGATTATGCGAAAACGAAATACATTTTACAGAATATCATAAATATGACGAAAAAGTTACTTAACGTTTCATATATTGATAAAAAAAAAAATTGAAATAGGGTATTTTGTAACTTTTTTGAAGTTGCAACATATTTATTGTGTATTAGTAGGGGCAGTGACTTTTCGCGAAAATACTTCGAGACAAGTACTGTAGGGTCGTCCAGCTTCTTTGGTTGGCTAAAAAATGTTCTGGCCCATCGTTAACTGTTTGTGCACGAATCACGAAGGTTCAGTGTCGGAGTTACTTAGTCCTGAGTGGCTTGGTCAAAGACGGACACGGCACCAGCAGCCA
>NQII01006098.1:99047-131235 GCA_002778355.1 Clitarchus hookeri
GCCGCATCGCCCGCCGCTGCCCAGCCAGCCCGCCGTCCCCAAGCCCGTCGCCGGCTTCTTCGACGTCAACCTGTCCGATCTGACGACTGATCTGCAGCCGCCGAGCAGCGACCAGGTGTCCGCGTACGAGGAGGAGGTGGCCAACACTGAGCCGGAGGAGGAGCGGACGACCACCAGTAAGGCGCCCTCCACGACCACCACGACGACGACGGAGAAGCCTACGACGAAACCCACGATGAAGTCGACGACCACGACGACGGAGAAGCCTACGACGAAACCCACTATGAAGTCGACGACAAAACCAACAACAAAGCCGCCGACGAAGCCCCCGACAAAATCCCCGACGAAGACGACACCCAAGCCGACGACGAATCCGCCGGAGAGAGCGACGAGCCCCAGCAGCGAGGCGAGCACCCCGGAGCAGGGGAAGCCCGCGGAGGCGAGCACGGCGGGAGACACGACCTCCACTACGTCGCCGGCGCCCGGCGTGTCTGAGGCGCCGGTGCTGCTGGAGCCGTCGACGGGCGTGGGCTCGGCGGTGCCGGTGCTCGAGTCGTCTATGCTGGAGATCATGCTGTTGGACGCGACCACCAGCTCCGAGGGGGCGTCGTCGGCCAGCTCCACGCCGCCCATCGCCGTCGCCACCCAGCTCTCCAGCACGCTGCCGCACACCGCCACAGGTCAGTCCGCTGCTTCCTCAGTGTTGCCGACATACCAAATATGAAAACCCCTAGGTTGTAGCACAATTTATCTTCGGATCGACCCGAAAATTCCGTAAATGTAAAAATGTCCCGAAGGATTGGGAAAGCAGCTTAGAACACACCCAGCTCGTAACAAATGAAAATTTTCTTACGAGTTCAAAGTGTGTTGAAACCCTAGAAGCTGTCAACTTCTGCCATAAACCACTATCTCTAAAAGACGGCGGCCAAAAACCAAGAGGTGAGTTGAGAATGTTTCGGTCGTCGCTTTATAGCGAGGTCTTGAGAGCTCCTCCAGTAAGGGTTAAGTGACGCGAAGACGTATCAGTAGTTGAACGCAAGGGCGGGGGGAAACTGAAGTGCCCCGAGAAAACCCGTCGGCCAACGACAAAGTCCGCCATGTTTCCCCACATGTGAGAATCCGGTTGACCCCGCCGGGATTCGTTCCCGGTTCTCCTTGGTGGGAGGCGAGTGGGCTGACCACTACACACCCGCGGTTCCACAATCGCCAACGGGGAAAGTGCAGGTGTGTATGTAGGCTAACTTGCGTAGAACTCTGTTCGCGAAGATCAGGCGTCCCTTGTAGCATGGTGCACGTGAAAGTTAGGGGAATGTGTGGGAATGCTTCACAAGGGTGTTGGTGACGACCGTGGTAGGGATGGACAATCAATCTCCTGCAGAGGCGTGCAGATGTGCCACTTATGAGCGGCCGTGTGTGTTGTAATGTTGGCAGGGGGTGGCGGGTTCTCATACTACCCCTACAAGCCGCGACCTGGCATCGTGCTGGACGACACAGAGTACAAGCCGGGCCACGCCTACAAGCGGCCTCTCATCACGGCGTCCGGGGGCGGATACCCGGGAGAGGCCTTCGACGTCACCGTGTCTGCCGTGCAGGGTCCTGGAGGCGGCTCCGGCAGCGTCGGACAGCCCTTCGTTGTCCCAGGTACCTCACCCTGACTCACTCTCTCTCTTTCTACGATCACTTTCTTTTTGGATTTAGCAGTTTTCTCACTATGCCTTCTGTTCCAAAGAGCGAATCAATATGCTTGGAGCGACAGGGCCCACATAATAATTTTCCAAACTTTCTGAATTTTTTGCAGCTCCACTGTCTTATTTGCTATCTTAACAGGTAACAGGTAGAAAAAAATATGTGATCATTTTATGTGAACGACTACAGAAGTGATAACAGGAAGAGAGACAATATTATAAATGTATCAGGAAGTGTGCCAAGCTTTACCCTATGTCCTGTCGGCCTGCAAAATGAAAAAAATTAATTCTGTACTGCCAGGTTTCAGAGAAGAAAAAAAAAAACAGTAATCCTAGTGGCAAGGTTGAATCTTCCTTAACTGTTGTTGAAGACCTGAGAGTCTCGCAAGCTCAACCCATGCTACACTGAGAGAAAGATTTTGTTTCAGATATCAAACAAATTTGTTTAAAGTGTATCTGTTTACAGTGAGCAATATTTTGTTCGCTCGACTAATCTGCTCTTGCTCCAACATCTGTATTTGTTCCATTGGGCCAAATTTGCCATTACAAATAATTTGTTAAGCCAAACATTTAATTGGTTGTTCTGACATCATCTACATGTTTTTAGTACAAACAATTATTTTTACAAGTATGTACAACTAATCAGTTTAATGTCATGATAGTGTCAAATGAATAGTTTGTTTGGAGTGAATAAGTATTTGGTTAGCTGAAATTATCTGTTATGTTTAACATTTCAGAATTTGTTGCTGCAACAAAATCAGCTTGGTCCTATACCATCGTTTATTTGGTTGGCTGCAGAGTGATTGGGTCATTTGATTGCCTTTGTTAACATTTACAGCTTGAGAGTTTGTTTATAATTGCTGTTACAGTAAGGGTAATAAAGATTTGGTTAGTGTAGTTATTAATGTCGTAAATGGTCACAATAAAACAATTTTAACAATAAAAAAGTAAGAATTATAAAACTTGAAAATATTTGACTTGAATATCATGCATTAGATACTGTATGAATCTAAATATGTACCTTATTTTGGAACACCTGCTGTAGGTAAGGTCAGCCATGAAATATTTGCTTTGACTCAAGCTTGAATCACAAGTATTCTAATATCATAAGCTTGCTCAGCAAGTCAACTTCAAGCTTGCCACTAGCCTAAATGCTTTCTGTCTTGTCTTTGTTGCGTTGTCCTCACTTATTAGCATATTTACGTCTGCTGACCTTGTCACGCTATTGTTTGCTTTCTCATGCTCATGTTTCTCCTACATTACAGATTGCTGTAGTTCTAATATATATATCACTTACTGTGCAAATACAGTGGCATAGCAATGTATCCCATATAAAGTTAAAATACTGCCCATTTCGCAAAAAAAAATGCATTGTTGCCAAGATTTTTTTGTACCATATCATAGTGTCAAATTTTAAAATAATGTTGTATACTGATTGAAATATTGGATTATCCTTCGACTTTACCTGTTACATAAACGAGTGTTCTTGATCAGAGAGGGTGAGACGACACCTAACTGAGCCGCTACCTGTGACAGCGAGAGCAGAGTTGTGCATGTCAAAGTCGTGAGGCCAGGGCTTCGCCGCCACTGCCAGAAATATCTCACTGCTTTTGTTTTACAAGATTGATTTAATGGCATAACTTAAAATAAAATGAGAAAGATCACAAACACATGTACTTATTTTTCTGAATGTAGGACGACTTAAAAAATAAGACATACTGACATTTTTCACTCTAGTCTTGTTTTGTACCAAACACCTAATATTTTATTTTTGTTTCCCAGTTGTTTCTTTCAAGTTTTTTCCACTTTGTGGCATTTTTTATTCATTTTGGTTCATCATCAATGACTGGGTCACTAATTCCAGAGGACTGTGTGGAAATCTTAGCTGCAGTTTTGATTTAGATTTCCCATGTTGACTCTTATATTCTATATAACGCAATAAATATGTTAAGTGTGCATTTATTTATCAAACTTTCTTTAACCATCACATGTTGTAAGGGCTGGTGTGTGTAATACACACACACACAACACACACATATATATATATACACACACACACACATATATATATATATCAACCTTCCATAATTTTGCAGTGTCTTAAAACATCCAATTAAATATAAAGTAAGATATTTTCTCAAAATTTGGCAGTATTATCACATTTGGTTGGGAAATGGAAATAGCAGTTATTGAAAGTGTTAAACAAAGAACTTACAAACAAGTATCCATAACGGGAATATTTTGTAGCATAGCCACCTAGGTTAGGCATTAGCTGTGCATGCTTGTGAATGCTGTGGTGACATGCTGTTGCAGTGGAGATGGAGGGGGTGAGTCTGCCAGGTGCAGGGGGTGGCGAGGTGTCGGTCATCACCACACCCAAGGAGGGCGAGCACTTTGTGTCCATCGACGGCAAGCGAACCTACTTCAACCTCTTCAGCAGCACGGCGGGCGGCGTGGCACCCAGTAAGGTGACACCGCCCGGGGCACAGCCGCTGCCTTCCTCCGCCATAGGAACCGGGTAACATCTTCCTCCTTCGACAAATTCTCTAGAATGAGGGGCCTCGGTGACAGTGTGATCAACCTATTGGCTTCCCACTACTGCAGTGCGAGCGTAATTCCCTTGAGCAGGCATGTTGAGACTTTTTTAGGTGGAAAGGGGTAAGGTCTCGTAGAGAATTTGGTGCACACGGTGCTGCAAAATGCACCCCTTCCCTAAATTTATATTTGAAATCAATTGTGTCAGTATTAACACACACACATATTCACTTATTGTAACACAAAATACTTAACCAGTATAAACTATACTATTTATGTTCGAACTCGTGCGACACTTGAACTTATAAATTAATTAGGGACTGAAAGGAGTAAGAATATGACAATTTTTTGTGTGATGTGGTAGATTACTGAAAAAGCTTCTTCGTGGTTGCCACTCATCTGGAAAACCTGGAAGATCGAGGAAATGTCAGGGATTTTGAAAATTGTTAGGAAAATCAGGGAAATGTCAGGGGATTTCGGACACAGCAGCTTATTGTCAGGGAGTTCTGTGATATGCAATCTATATTTGGCAATTCTATCACCAATTGTGCACCACCAAAGGAACCGTATCACATTGTTTTCATGATTGGGGGACAAACTGTAGGCATTTTTTTTTTTTTTTGCAATTTATGTAGGGAGTAATTTAGTTATATCCAAGAAGTATTTTGATGTAAAAGTGTGTTATAATGTAAGAAAGTCTGTCCTAACTAAAAAATTTGTAAAAGAAAATGTCAGGGAAAAATTTTATTTTTGTCTGAAAATCAGGGAATTTCGAAATTAAAAATTAATTGCAACTATGGTCTTGCATTGTAGCAAGGAAACTGTTTCTTATGAATTTCTTACAAAAATAAATAAATGCATTAACTTAAGTATTTAACGTTAATATTTAACATTGTAGTTGTTAATTTGTCACAACCTAAGTGGCAGGGAGGATGAATCTGCGAGAGTCTCGGTCCAATCCCTGTATGACTCGTAATTTATGAGTACAAAGGTGGCATGTACGTAGATGGTTCTGAATCCACTTTAGTAAGACAACAGTAATTTGTGTTAACTTTGTATCACCTAGGACAACTTTGTACCACCTTCTTAACTTAATTTCCAGAAGAGATCAAAGATTTCTTGGACATTACAAGTGTTCTTCATAAATAAAACTGTTGCATCAAAATGGGTTGCTATAAAAACTTTATTTTAAGGCTCGGATTCACCCCTTGTGCAGAAATTCTTCATTTTTGCATCATAATTGTGGATTTATAGTAATTACTGATAACGTACGATTATAGGGAATTTACATGTTAAGGGTAGTTTAATATTTTTGGCTTGATTTTAATTGTGTATTATCTGCTTGTTGTAAAAAGTCGATAACATATTTATATAAGTTGTCAACTTTTACAAAAAGTAGATAACACACAATTAAAATATAAAAAACCCGTAAAATATAAAATGTAAAATGTAATGGTCCCAGGGGTTGGTAGGTAATGGTCCCAGGGGTTGGTAGGTAATGGTCCCAGGGGTTGGTACGGTTGGTACGTAATGGTCCCAGGGATTGGTACGTAATTGTCCCAGGGGTTGGTACGTAATGGTTCCAGGGGTTGGTACGTAATGGTCCCAGGGGTTGGTACGTAATGGTCCCAGGGGTTGGTACGTAATGGTCCCAGGGGTTGGTACGTAATGGTCCCAGGGGTTGGTACGTAATGGTCCCAGGGGTTGGTACGTAATGGTCCCAGGGGTTGGTACGTAATGGTCCCAGGGGTTGGTACGTAATGGTCCCAGGGGTTGGTACGTAATGGTCCCAGGGGTTGGTACGTAATGGTCCCAGGGGTTGGTACGTAATGGTCCCAGGGGTTGGTACGTAATGGTCCCAGGGGTTGGTACGTAATGGTCCCAGGGGTTGGTACGTAATGGTCCCAGGGGTTGGTACGTAATGGTCCCAGGGGTTGGTACGTAATGGTCCCAGGGGTTGGTACGTAATGGTCCCAGGGGTTGGTACGTAATGGTCCCAGGGGTTGGTACGTAATGGTCCCAGGGGTTGGTACGTAATGGTCCCAGGGGTTGGTACGTAATGGTCCCAGGGGTTGGTACGTAATGGTCCCAGGGGTTGGTACGTAATGGTCCCAGGGGTTGGTACGTAATGGTCCCAGGGGTTGGTACGTAATGGTCCCAGGGGTTGGTACGTAATGGTCCCAGGGGTTGGTACGTAATGGTCCCAGGGGTTGGTACGTAATGGTCCCAGGGGTTGGTACGTAATGGTCCCAGGGGTTGGTACGTAATGGTCCCAGGGGTTGGTACGTAATGGTCCCAGGGGTTGGTACGTAATGGTCCCAGGGGTTGGTATGTAATGGTCCCAGGGAAGGCTCCCAGGTGAAGTGTGGTTGTGTGACTGCAGGTACGCCGTGCCGCAGGCTGTGGCACCATTCTCCACGCCGTCGCACACGCAGTCAGGGGCCAGCTCTCCGCCTCGCCGCCGGCCCTCACACCCGCCTGTCAGGTGAGTCTCCCTCCGTCTGGCTGTGACTGCACTTTGCACACATTGAAGACTGTTGGTCTCTCACTTGTTACTTCAAGAATAAAGGGATGTCGTCATGCATAAAGGGATGCCGTCATGCGTAATTTCCGTAAAAGAATGACAAGCACGAGCGCGATAGGAATGTGTGTTAATGTGTAGTTTCTGTGTTTTTAAATTCATTTCGACCAGCGTGACGGATTTCAAAATCCAAAGCTCCCGGTGCCCCTGCGAAAGAAAAGAGCCGATTTAGATCTAGCTTGCGGGAGATAAAGTAAAGGTAGAAAGAACTGCTCCAGGTATGACCTTTTAATAGGTATCGACCACCTGGAGGGGAGATTTGGTGAGGCCAGCGCCGGTTCCATCAGGAACTTTGTTACTCCAAGAACTTCATTAATACAGCTGTTATCTAAAGCTCGTTCAGTATTTTTGAATAGCGTATGCTTGCAAATTGCGGTTAAAAAAATTTTTTGTGTCAAAATTCTAGGTTTTTTCTAATTCCATCCCTAAGGTGGCAGTTTACGTGAAGCTACATTTGTACGTGTTTGAGTCTCAGAAGTGCTGGGGTGACACACGTATCAAGTGTCCCCTTGTCCCTGAGTGCGAGTCTCTCAACTGGCATGCTGCGTTTTCTCATGTAGCATGCATCTATGTGACTTGAAGCAGTAATCCTATGATTTTATTGATGGAAAGTCTTTAGTTAAGTTCAACATGGACTCTTATCATGGTGTTGTGTGTTTTGTATGTTATAAGATACCCCAGTTTGAGAATGCCATTTTAAATATCTTGTAGGGCTCCAAATAATATTTATAGCATTGACGTATCCCAGTCTGCTCTCCACTATGTGGGTGTTCTACAGGATGATGGAGCGCTAGATCGCTGGGTCAACCTTATTGCGTAGTGAACTGACACATATTCAGGGGTGAAATGAGGCGGCAAAATAACACTTTGACTTTGGATTTGGTTAGCTAAACACTTATTTATTTCATCGTTATGTCACTCATATACAGGAATGGTACACTGTACTCCTGGGTTCCGCTCCCTTCCCTTTCCCGTCGGAGGCCTATAGGTCAGAGTTTTAGTTCCTAATGTCGGGGGAAAGTGGTCGGATTTGGAGGCGCGGTTACTTAGCTGCTGCTGCTGCTGTGTGCTGGTTCTTCTCGACTTGCGAAGTCGTCCCTCAAGTCCTCTGGATTCACTCCAGCGTCCGCCCTGAGAGGTCTAGCACGACCTCCGCATCTCACGAGTCCGCTGGCTTCACTGACTCTCGATTGACTTGACTTATTTCGGAGTCTGTCCCGTGAGGTCTGGCACGACCTCCGCGTCCACCGAGCCACCCGGATTGACTACCCTCTCCACTTCCCTGCCGGACTATATCTCCCGTCCCCTCGAGGAATTACCTACGTCAATGACGACCTGATGTACGTCAAACTTCGGCGTGCGTCGATCAGATGAAGCAAGCCTCTCGCGCTGATGAGCGTCTCCCTCCGTCACCTAGCCCGTGCGTCATTGGAAGGCACTATCGGGTGACGTCGGTATGAGTGTTTGACGCACGTTCTGGCAGATTGTGAAGTCGTCGCTCTGTTCTTTCTCTAGACGCCTCATGCGTCATGCGTCAGCATGTGTGATATCATGAATTTTTCATTCCATTGTCATCTAGGCCATGTTTTCTTATTGCAGGGGACATGTTTAATAGTTTTATTAAAAAAAAACATATCAAATTTGTTTCAATGCAGTTAAAGTGCCAGATAGGTGACCAATCTAACGTGTATTTTGAATGTGAAAATGACTATGTGTATTTTCACAATTATTATTTAGAAATGAAACTGATAATGTATGAGATTTAAAGTACCTATCATCGGGATATACTGCATACATTTATCTTTATTATTATGCCAAATGGACGTTGTACCTCTGAAAGTCTCATAGAATCATTGGGATATGTTGCTGATGTGAAGACTATTGGAGTACTATGTGTACTATTGGAGTTTTTTTTTTTTTGCGACTTGAAACAGCAGGCATTTAAGTTTTGCAAGCAACGAGGAAACAACTTCCCACAAAATACCTTTCATGTTGGGCTACTGCCAGTTGTATCAGTAACGTTGGTCTCGAACGATCAACAAATGACGTACAGATACTCATGCATTTCCGATAGAAACATTTGCAGCATGTGGAGAGCTAAAACTTCAGCAACTGAAAAGGTTGAGATTTATGAGTCTTACCTTGTAAGTTTTTTGTTCGCAGCCAACGGCTTATGAAACGTTCTAGTTACTGGCCAATGCCTTCGCTGTATTACACGTCAGCGCTGATCAGCAAGGTACTTGAAGCTGCCTCTACCGTAATATGCTGATTCACAACCTCGTTTTTTATGTATTGGAAGTTTCACTCTTGCCCCATTTTCATAGATAAATAAAGTAGTTCGTGGAGCATTCGCAGATAAAAAATGTTAGTTTATTGCAGACTTAATACATGCTGGAAGTTTTGATACTTGAAGGAATTTGAGATAGATCGCATGCTTGAAGGCACTTGGAGGAATTTGATGATTAGTACTTAGTTCCACGAAAACTGTGACGTGCGCAAAAATTGCAGGAATGATATAAACAAGGTAATGCATAGGCCAGGATAGATGGATTAGACAACGTTGCAGGCTATACACAGATACTTAGAAACACACATTTACTTATCCTCACTCCAACTGTAGGCTTGAATGTCTCTTGTGCAGTAGGTGACAGTTTCTGCCGTAGAAGGTAGCATACACGTGCTACTTGGGTTTGAATGATGAGCGCAACACTGCTGCCGACGGCCAGACAGGATAAATGCTCGGCAGAGAGAGGAAACATGCTGCTTGAGGGGACAGTGAACCTGCCATTGCTGACAAAAACACAATACGTGATTTGTGAAAGTGTGTGGTAGTGACATAACTCTTTAATGTTCTTTGAAGGATTCTTGCAATGGGGCCAATATGTGAAACTAAATAAGTTTTTGGGACATACTGTACTCCTTTGCAGGGATCTCATAGAAAGCCAGACAAATGTCTATAGAATACAACACGGAAGCATGGTACAGAAGCCAAGTCTGTGTCGTCAAGTTTACTTGTTGCTTTTCTTGGGGTTTTCTGACTTAATTTCTTGTTAGGAATTTTAATTTTGTTGTATATCTGCTGGCAGCAGCCCACTGGGTTTCTATCTGCGCCTCTGTGTTATTTTCTCTGTGTATTATTCAGGTATTCTACAAGACTGCTGCAACGCAGTACGTCCAAAATAATGTTTTGTTTAATGTTGGAAGTTATTACAATGACTTGTAACTCCATAGAGTCAAGATGAGGTAGACTAAACTGCTCTTTCTTCCTCTTCCGGGCATATCCCTCAACACCAGATTATGTTCTGTCAGTAGAACTTTCAAACTCCAATCATAAAACATCATTGTGGACATATATTTTTTTTTCAACACACTTGTGACAGTATAAAAAATAATATATTTTATGAAATTTTGATTTATCACAGCAACACTAAAACTCAGTCAGGGGAAGTGTACTGTAATTTTAAAACACATATTTATATAAACACATTTAAAAATGTTTTCAGAAAACACGAGTACTCACAGGGTAGTGCTCATGGACAGACACACACACATGCGCGCACATGCACACCCCCCACGCACACATACATGCACGCAGAGGTCAGGCGAACACATTTTTACATGCAGATGCAAGTTCGCAACGTTTTGCTGGCTGGGCGGCACCTGAAGAAGCTGGTCCAGCCGGCGAAACATTGTGACCCTGCATCCAGGTGTAAGAATGTGCTTGTCCAGCTTCTGTGAGTACTGCCCTGCGAGTACTTGTGTTTCCTGTTACTCTTTAAAAATGTAATTAGCAGCCTAGCGACCAATTCCCGCCAGAGCATATTTATATAAATATGTATGTAGTGAGGTTTAGATGCTGGAAATAGGAAGTTGGTTACCATACAGCTGATACATATTTGGAGCGCCATCTCTCATTCAGTTGTGCTGCGGTGCATGAGAGCTGCGACTGGCCTACAGGGAGTGTGTTTGTGACCGCTGTTGCAGGATCGACACGTGCATCGTGGGAGATGACTCGACGTG
Source organism: Clitarchus hookeri (assembly GCA_002778355.1). Taxonomy (NCBI): domain Eukaryota; kingdom Metazoa; phylum Arthropoda; class Insecta; order Phasmatodea; family Phasmatidae; genus Clitarchus; species Clitarchus hookeri. The sequence goes on from NQII01006098.1 coordinate 109,869, forward strand.
CGACGCTGCGCAGAACGAGATGTGTCGCACGGAAGCAGGGGTGTCGTCCTGCCACTGCCGGCCTGGCTACAGCCGTAGGAAGCACCGCGAGCCGTGCCGCAGTGAGTTCTCACGTCACGTGGCAACGATCACCTTTGATCAACAGTGTTACTAGCAGTCTACCTGCCAAACAATATAATATTAAGTACAAAAGCATAAATAACAATCAAACTAAAATTATGAAAAAAATGGGAAGAACATAGTTACCCTTCCCAACAGGAGCATGCATTTTGAAGTTACGTTACTGATTAGCAATTTATTTGTAATAAATAATTGTTATTTCTCTTAGTCACAGGAATGATTATGAACACTTATCACTTATGAGCAATTGTTGTATTGGATCTCCCACGTTCCATAAAAGAAATCCAGTTTACATGGGAGGGCAAGTGCCCCCCTTGTCCCTCCTGCTGAGAGATGAAGTATGCTCATGAAGATGGGGGATGAGACGTCTCCACGTGGATCGCTGTAGTGCGAAGGAGCTGCAGTGGAGTGAGCTGTGTGTGTGTGTGCGCAGGGGTGGCGTCCATCCTCATGTCACTGCGGGTGGACAAGCTGTACGAGCGCAAGGTGGTGTGGAGCAGTAAGCTCCAGGACCCGGACTCGGAGCAGTACCAGCAGCTGGCCTGGGAGGCCGCCCGCGCCGTGAGTACCACACCTTCCTCCGCTCCCGTAGTTACAGCCCGGGCGGGGGACTTCTTGGTAGCAGGACTGAGGTGGTGAGGGCAGCTGCGGCAGTGTGGGGTACACAGCGGGGGTGTGTACGCAGACTGAAGCAAAGAGGGAGGTTACACCGGCGTTAGCGGGGCTGACACGCACGTTATTTATGATAAACGCTAGGAAAAACATACTTCACTATATAATAAAATGCATAGTTAACATCAGTTAATTTTTTATCACTACTAAAGGTTTATTAATCATTTTGATACAGATTGTTGACAACTTTAGTGGCAAAACGAGGAGAGTTACAACCCCATCACCCCCTTTCCACGCACTGAGTGATAGTGATTGCCCCTCCTAAAGCCTTAAAAAATAAATACTTCAGACACAAGTACAGAGTACTTCATGCCACGATGCAAACCACTAGAGCTAATTTCCAGTTTCATGGTCGGAATATGTATTACTTACGATTTAAATTTTTCTGCATAAAAATTGGCTACCGTACATGTACACAATACAATAGAATCTGTATTGTACACCTCATGATTTTACATTTTTCTGTATTTTACATCTGTATTATTTGGCCTTGTGTAGTATTAATAATGCCTTAATTTCTGTCTTTTTTTGTTTTCTCCTTTTTGCGTAATTTTTTTCCTGGTGGTGTAAGAAATGTGAAAATAGATTTCACTGTAAAATATATTCGTCAAACATTTTAAACCCGTAACTTTAAAACATTTCTGAATGTTTAATTCGTTAATAACCACATATTCATATTTCAGTTAACGCCACTGATCACTCCTTCCGGATGTGGTCAAATTATCTATGTATGCTTGTTATGCAAGAAACATGCAAGGATTAAACTTGGTTTATCATTCTGCAATCTAGCAATACTCCAAGATACACTCTTGTACTAGTCTTCTCTTCATTAATAAACAGTGTTCATGTGGCCGGATGNCATATTTCAGTTAACGCCACTGATCACTCCTTCCGGATGTGGTCAAATTATCTATGTATGCTTGTTATGCAAGAAACATGCAAGGATTAAACTTGGTTTATCATTCTACAATCTAGCAATACTCCAAGATACACTCTTGTACTAGTCTTCTCTTCATTAATAAACAGTGTTCATGTGGCCGGATGTTACATATACCAAGTTAACAAGCGGCATCCCTCTCTATAGTATTAAAGACTACCGTGTACTCATATTTTTTTATTTGCAAAAAATCACTAGCCCTAGGTACATGTCTTCCTCAAGGTAGCCATTCGAAAATGCTGTTGTGACATCAAGGTGATCTATGTCCCAGTCCACTTCTGCAGCCAGTGCTAACAGCATATGAACAGGTTTCCTCGCACTCTTGTGCGAATCCTTTGGCAACATGGCAGGCCTTGTACCCAATAACAGTACCATGTGCTGCTCAAACCCATTTGTTCCTCACTGCCATTGTGCTTTGAGACTCATGCCTTAATCTCAAGCAACAAATTATATTCCTTCTGCATTGCCGACTGCCACTCAACATTCAAATCGCTTGAAAGTGCATCCTGTACATATTTTACCTCACTGATGTCACAGATTGTGTGATATGTCACCACGTCAGGAAACTTCTTTGTCTGTCTCTCCCTCGCCGGATACCTTCGCTCGACTTTTTCTGGAGGAGCAATGGCCCCTTGCTGACCACCGCTGCGTTCATCGTCTCCCACACAGGAGTGCAGCAATCTTCCATTGCTATGGATCCCACTGTCTGTAGGAGGCTGGAGTGCTGCTGGCTCAGCAAATCCCAACAATTCTTCAGATGCACTATCAGCCAGCTGTTTTGCAATTGTGTCTACACACCAGCCTCTTCAATGAACCTTTGCACAGGTCACGAGCGTTGCACATTCTTCTTGTAGGGTTCTTTGGGTCTATTAGTCTTTATCCCTTTGTAGCCTCACAGTAGCCAACAAATATAATTTCCGGACTCTTAGCATCCCACTTCTTTCGTCGTTGTTTTGGGACATGCACATAAGCAGTGCAGCCAAACACTATAGTGGCTGAAATGCACCTTCTCACCTGTCCATGCTTCTTCTGGTGTTACACTCTTAACTGCCTTGGTTGGTGATCTGTTCTTCAGGAAAATAGTTGTTTTGACTGCCTCAGCGGAGTACTGTTTGCCCAAGCTGGAGTCTAGCAGCACAGACCAGGCCTTCACTCTGATTGCTCTGTTGGCCCGCTCAGTCACTCCGTTCTGTCCTGGGGTATACTCCTCTGTCGGCTGATGTCGAATCACATTCGATGAGAGGTAGTTACTTTATGAAAAATACATGTAAGGCAAGATGTCTCCCGCAGAAAGAACACTAATGATGCTCTGGGGTTTGAATCAGAGACCTTATTGTTTGAAATTAATACTGTGGCTTTCTCTGTCGTGAAGGCATACGCTAATGTGCGAGTGCGAGGCAGCCGTGAAGCAGGGGTGTGCACTGTGTTGACAGATTGACTCGGCCATGTCGATGACGCCGTTCTCGGACGACTTCCTGGGAGCACGGGTGAACAGCATGTACACATCGGCGTCGCGGCGAGGCTCGGNGGAGAGCGCGGAGATGCTGCGGCCGGCCGTGCGGCTGGACATCCAGCGCCACCTGTTGGGAGTCATACACCGCCGCAACAACAACATTGGCGACAGCGCGCTGTGGGTCGACAGCCCGCCAGGTTCCGTCTCGCACCTCCAGGGTGAGTGCCTTCTCCGCACTCTCACTGGCTCCTCTGTAGGCTCTAGGGGCTGTGCGGTTGCTTGGCTTAGTGTTACACTGTCATTCTGCCAAGATGATCTGCAGTGGCAAAAAATCTCCAACTTAGGAGAGGTCCTACCTTCAAACACCCCTCTGTGGGTGGAAGCCTTAAAGGGGGGAGTAAGATGCCATTTCGAATCTATATATATATATTTTTGCAATTATTTAGGTTTTAAGGTTAATTTTTTAAAAGGTGACTTTGTTAACATATAGAACATCACTTAATTATATTTTAGAGATGGTTATCTTCTTACTTCTTACACTGCTATCACTTCTGTAGTCACCAGAATGTAATCAATAATTTATTCCATATGGTAAACAAATTAAGGTACCCCATTGATACGTTATTACAGTTAGTTGGTTATCTTAGTGTAATACTATGCTTGTTAAAGAAGAAATTTCAGTAATGAATACTGAATGCATTTCATGGCTCAAAAAGTGATTACACTACAATGATTTTTTCTCTCTCTCTCTCTCTATCTCTCTCTCTCTCTCTCTATATATTTCTCTCTCTCTCTCTCTATCTCTCTCTCTCTCTCTCTATATATATCTCTCTCTATCTCTCTATCTCTCTCTCTCTCTCTCTATATATATCTCTCTCTATCTCTCTATCTCTCTCTCTATCTCTGTATCTCTCTCTCTCTCTTAATATATTTTTGCTTCTCTTATAAATTTCATTCTGGTACTATCAAAATCTAAATTACATGCTGCATAAAAGATAGAAAATGGTCTAACCCAGAAGCATAGATGTATATAAGTTGATGCATGACGACTTGATGGGCTGGGCNTGTGGCGGAGTCTGTAAAATCTGGCACTTGGCCTTATTAACACCCTTGAATAGGGTCGAACGGGTAGGCTGTCTGCAAGGTACGTAGTCTGGCTGAACAAGGTGAGGCCTACGGCTGGCTGGTGTAGGTAGGGCTGCTGGCTTACCTTGCATGTGCCTCACTTGCGGTGGTCGAGCACTCGCCGGCTGAGGTCCGGGGTTCAGACCACTGACTGAGCAGGTCGGCGGCGTCGACGTTTGCTTGGCAGCTCTCGCTGGGTGCTGGCTCTGGATCGTCTGGCAGCTGATTGGCCTGCTGTTGGCGTCCGGACGTGGTGACAGGAGATGTCTGAGGGTCTTGATCCCCGGTACCAGGGGCAGGTACTGGACGACCGGATGAGCAGCCCCGGGGGTTCTCACCAATGGACCAAATAAATTAAGGGGGAGGACTGAGAGGTGAGGTCTCAACAGTTGGGGGGCCGTTTGAGCTCGTTCCCGGAGGGTTAAGTAGCTGAAGGCTGATACAAGTTGATTATGCAGCGACTGTTCCTTGGCAAGGACAGCAGCTGCCCTCCGGCGGTTGTTCCACTTACTCCTCCTTATGTGGGTGGACGGCATGTATGGGGAAGAGGTTCAACAGTTCACTTCTGCACTGGGGTGGCAGGCAACGGTTCTTCTAGCTAATGTGTGCAACAGAAGTGGTAGGTCACTCCTTGTCAGGCCTGGCACTCCTTCCGGCAACTCTATACGCTTTTGCGGGGGTGGGTTTACTGACAAGGGTGGTCTAGCCCCTTCGTCGGGTGTCTTTCTAGGGGTTGGGTTCTATCGTAGGTGTGCACCAGGTGCCCTTGCACCCCTGTTCCACAGTATGGGTGGCCGTCGAATCTGTGGTGTGGAGACATACGACCAGTCCTTGTTAAGGGATGGTCCGCAGTCCTATTCTAAAGATGGCAATCTGTTTATAAGCCGTGGTTCCTTGCCGCTCCTTTGCGGGGTGACACCAGGATATAGACTAAGAACAGTACACTCAAGAAAGGGCAGATTGCGGTTAGTCCGTAAACGTATTTTACTCCGTTCAAAATATAACACTCCTGCGTAGAATCGATGCACTGATTAATATATGGAATGGAGTTAAATAATAAGAAAGACTAGTAAAGGGGCCTGACGAATTGAAAGCAGCAATTAGGTAGCCGTTAAAACAACTTTGACCCTAACTGAAACTGGGTTGTCCTGAAGATACTTAGGGGTACGTTGGGGTGTACAGTGCTGATGGCAATGTCAAGCGGGAGAAAAAGTTGACTCATCGGGGGTGCAGCACGTGCTGAAGACGTTGGGCGTTGGTTACTGTAGATCACGATCGAGGAGGAAGAGAGAACAGCTCGCCTTAGCAGACTTGTGCTAAGGCGAGCTGCTGAGATGGACTCGTGTTCCTCGGTGGTGTAGGGCCTTTTATACACCTGGCCAGGAGTGTGCTTTGGATTCCTTCAGCGGTGGCTCCCCCCTTCGTGTGCGGTGAGCGTCGGCTGCGATCTCTAGGGGAAGGTTGGAAACGGGGTAGTTTCCCTGCGTGCGGGTGGTATCAGCTGCTTGCTTAGGGGCAGCCTTCGCTTGTGTTGCCAACTGGTATTCCTTCTTGTGGGAATTTGCTAGGCGGGGCGACGTGCGTGACTGTTCCTCTTGAAGTGCATTCCGCTCTCCTGGTGTCTTAACGTGTCCAAGCAGGCGGAATGCTGGCCTTAGTGGCGTTCAGTCGTAGTTTGTATCTTTTCTGCGGCGCGTGGCGCGCATGTGATGATACGAAGTTGGAAAAAAAGAAATAGTGCAAATACAAGTCACACATTAAAGTATCAATAACAATTCCTTTGAGATTTAATACAATATATCAATGCATCTCTGTGAACAAAAACAGTTCAGGTGCCTAATTATTCTGATCCTGGCGCCCTTTGCTGAATTTAGGGAGGGGCAATGTATATTCTGCCCCTTCAATTCCCAAAGTGGTCACACCTAGGGTATCTTGGCGTTGGCCAGTGGGTTTCCTTGTGGTTCTTCAGTTCAGTCCACCCTCACATTCCGTCATTGCTACATCTAAGTCTCATTCCACATCACCCTTCAGAAAGGTTTCACCTATAAACTGAAGGATTAGCAAAATGTTAGAACAAGTATTTGGCTATACTTGAATATTTCAAATAAGTCAGAAAGCAGATATGATACAAAATATATAAAACTGCCACTAAAAAGTTATAATACAGCGGAGCCTTGCCATAATATTCCCTTTTATAAAAATTTTCCTTGGTAATAAGGTATTTTCTCTTGGTCCACAAACACATTGTTATGTCCTTTCAGAAACGTTATAATAGGGTTCTACTGTACTGCAAAATTCAACTTGTGCCTGTCGTGTGAAAGTTTTACCTTTGAGAGGCACCCGAAACAAAAAAAAAGTATTTAATAAATAATAAAAGAAAACCGGCAGACAGTATTTGTTTGATAATCGTGTGCGGTGAAAGAGCCATTGTGGGAGCATGCCTGCATGCACAACAAGCATGGGCAGCATCGCAGCCTCACAACTGCTGTGTTGAGAAGCGCGGGGCCCAGGTGCATGTTCGCAGAGGCACGTGTCCCTTCCTCAAGGAAGTTTNGCATGTTCGCAGAGGCACGTGTCCCTTCCTCAAGGAAGTTTCAGACGCATTGTGGACGTGGAGGTTGAGCTCTGCATGAGAACAAAGCAAAATATGATACATTTACATCCTACAGTAAAAATATTATTTTAAGATATGCTGACATCCTTTTCAAAAGTAAATGTTTACATTTTAATAAATCATTTTGTACATCAAACAAAAGGTTACTTGTAATAAAAAATCGTATTGTAAGGTTTTGACTTGTCAGAAGTGTGCGTGTGTGTGTGCGCGTGCGTGTGGGTGTGTGTACATGTGTGTGTGTGTGTGTGTGTGTGTGTGTGCGTGTGGCGACCGGCAAGGATAAGCATGCACACTTTATTGTTCCCCATTCATGTATGTGCCCCCTCGTTTTACAGTTTCTGAATTTCATTTCATTTATTTGCATTACTCAGATCTCAAATTTGAGATAAGGAACAAGTCAAGTCAATTTACAATACGAATACATGTATACAATAAAATGTACAACCAATGACAAAAAAAAATGTATTACACAATACTTATTATTCTAAAAACAATACCAATGGCAACTGTAATTGCATCTAATTACACTGTGTAAACACAAGAGACACTACTAATTGCAACTGTAAATTTTGAACTTGGAAGAGACAGCGAGGGAAGTTGACGTTATTGTTTAAAAAAATTGTGTGACAGTAATTTTAATTAAAAAAAAAAAATTTGTCCATTCTGATAAATATTTATTGTCTCTACTTGTTGGTTAAGTGAGCTGTATACATAATTGTTATAAGCAGTGAAGATTATTGAGTGACACTGCTATGATGGAACTTCACAACTGTAATTCTTAATTTGTTGCAGTGTCCTGTATTTGGAGAACTGTACATAGTTTGTTTACATAGTCCTGTGATTGTTTGCTTTTACTTGTGTTCGGCGCCATATGATTTATAATTAGTTTTGGTGCCACAATTTTGTTAAGATAAACAGTTCTAAATGCAGTAAAATAGTCGCCGGTGATAATGTGTGGCGTTGCAGACGTGGACGAGTGCAGCCGGGAGGACCTGCACGACTGCCACGCGCGAGCCACGTGCAGCAACGTGTTCGGGTCGTTCCGCTGCGAGTGTGCGGAGGGGTACCGGGNCACGACTGCCACGCGCGAGCCACGTGCAGCAACGTGTTCGGGTCGTTCCGCTGCGAGTGTGCGGAGGGGTACCGGGACCCGTGGGCGGGGGACCCGCACCGCAGCGGGCGGCAGTGCGCGTCCTGCTCCCCGGACCACTGCAGCGGACACGGGGAATGTCGCTATCAGGACGGCCAGCAGGTCTGCAGGTCAGTGCCAGGCCCACTTTAGTTCATGGTTACAGGCTTTGCAAAATATGCATTTGTAGTTTCACTGTGTACTAATGCCAACACAGCACTAGTGCCATTGCCACAGCCAATGAGATGTTGGCTTTGTGTCGAGTTACAGAAATGCAAACCTTTCATAGCCTAGAANTAGTGCCATTGCCACAGCCAATGAGATGTTGGCTTTGTGTCGAGTTACAGAAATGCAAACCTTTCATAGCCTAGAGCAGCAGCACGGTTTACGAATAAACTACCCAGAAGGAAGGTCATTGGGCACTGAGCCTTACAGTGTACAGTGCCAGTCAAAAATAACCTTTGTTTACATTGTGTACACAATTGTGTAAACTGGGTTTGAATGAATTAACAAAAAAATTCCCTTCCCATTGGCACAGATGTACTGAGCACTTTTTATGCGAATAAAACAACAGAGACTTAATTGAGTTCAGTGCTCACAAATTTAAACAGAACACTTTCAATACAATATTAAGACATGGAATTTCTATTAGATCATTATCAATTGTACTGAGAGGATGTCGGCCTCTTTGGCCATTAAAACATAGGCAGTTATGGGCAGGTAAATTTTCTTTTAAAGCTTTATTTCTAAAGTGCTTAGCTAACCACATACCACTTATGTACACTAACGTTAGTGAAAAATGCAACACGATTAGGTACATGACAATACACAATTGATTAGGATTACAGAACTGTACATGCTCTCTGTCCTTGAGAATTCAGTAAGATGTGCCCGCACGTGCTGCAATCAGAGCCCCTAAACGTCGTGGCATGGAATCAAAGATGACCTGGATATGTTCCTGGGGAATCTCCCTCCACGCGGTTTATATGCGAGTCCACAAAGCATCAACAGTGGTTGCTGGAGGATCGTGACGAACAAGTCGCCGACCAACCATATCCCAGACATGCTCGATGGGCGACATGTCAGGCGAACGTGCAGGCCAGGGAAGCAGTGGTAACCGTCGTTCATTGAAGAAGGCTTGCTCATTCCTCGCCACATGTGGCCGGGCATTGTCCTGCTGAAATATGGCATGAGGAGTCGCCTGAAGAAGGGGCAGTAACTTAGGCTCTCAAACCTCCCTGATGTAGTGGTTGCTGTTCAGATTGGCCTCAATACGCAGGAGTCTAGATCCCATCTTGTATCCAATGGCGTCCCTAACCATCACACATGGCGTTTGTCCACTATGCCGCTCCACAATGCAGGTTGCCAGATTGCGATCACCACTGTAGCGTCTAACACGTATGCAGCCATCACTATGGGACAGATTGAAGCGGGACTCGTCCGAAAACATTACATTTTGCCACTCAGCACGCCAGTAACGGCGATCATGTGCCCATTGCAGTCTGAGGCATTTGTGGTTTCTGGACAATGGAAGCCGACACGACGGAATGCGTGCCACAAGCCCGGCCCACAGCAGATGGTGTCGAAACATCGACGCAGACAGGTCCACTTATGTTGCAGTGCTCCCAGTATCGAGCCAACACTGTGGACCAGGTTGTATGGTCCATTACGGCCATGCGGACAAGATGGCAGTCATCTCGTGCTGTGGTCACATTGTGTGGTCCAGTACCCGCTCGTCGCTGCTTACGACCCTCTTCTATCCACTGGTTCCACACACGCATCACTGTCGTAGCAGCATGCCCTGTATGAGCCGAAATGTCACGGTATGACAAACCCGTTTCCCAGAGACCGATCTTTCTGCCCCGTTCGAACTCGCTCACATGCTGATATGGCGCCCTTTGACGTCGACGAGGCATACTGGCACTTTCTTTCACTTTGTTTGACGGCTCTTCACTGACTGAGCTTGGCCTAACATGGACCTTCCCGGTCACACAAGAGAGGGCGCTGCTGGGCCTACGTGTACGCCATCTCTCTGCAATCGTAAACACTTATTGCTGGTCCTGTTCTACACATCCTCTGAGTTAGGATTCATTCCGGCCATTCTCTCTGGGTTTTGCAATTTTTGCGAACAATAGCGTATATATTGCGGAGAGTCAGACGTTGTGACTTCATGATTTGGTTTTTTTTCCCCTCAGATTCATTGTTTATTATTTTCTTACCAATTTTTTTTGAGGATTTTGTGTTTTTCATTTAATGCTGTAATTGTTATTATTCCAGACTCATTTTCTGTATTTGTATTTCAGATGTGATGATAAATTGTAATATAAATGTATTTTGTCAGTGTGTAATGTTTTCATTTGAAGTGAGTGAGGCGCTGTGCTTTGAGTGGAGAGATTTGGACAGTTCTTAACAACGAGGTCTTGAGAGCCGATGAGGGTGAAACAAGTTGATCGTGGAGCAGCGCCGGAATGCAAGGACAGGGGAAATGGAAGATCTCTGAGAAAACCCGCCAACCAGCAGCATCGTCAGGAATGATTTCCATGTTGGAAAATGTGGGAGCGAGCCTGCTAGTAATTGAGCGTGGTTGACCTTGGTGGGAGGCGAGCACCATAGCCGATACAACACCGTGGCCCCTCTGTCCTTTCAACAGAGATGTTTGTCACTACCACTTGGTACGTGAGCTTAATTTTGAAGTGAGTTGCGAAATAAATTGTGGTGCAGTCTATGCAAGTTTAGGCAGCCTGTCACATAATATTTATAACAAAGTAGTGTCATTGAAAGTACCTCACACTTCCTCACATTGAACTTGTTGATTCTCTTGCATGCCACTGCACACTTTAGCATTATTTCCATCGTTCAGGAAACTAAAATATATTACGTCATTGCCTATAATGTTTCATAAGTAACTTGTTGCACTCGTGTACTGGACAGCTCTGCGAAGTGTCAGACTCTTAAAACGTCACATTACAACACAGCACTGGGCTGATGTGTTGGTAGGTGCACTGGGAACTTCTACGGGACGCAGTGCGAGGTGGACGGAGAAGTTCTGGGTGTCGCCGTCGGAGCTTCCGTGGCTGCTATCGTCATCATACTCCTGACCATCATCTGCCTCTGCATGTGGAGGTGAGTCACGCTCGCATCGCGCTTGCTCGTACCTTCATACCGAGACAATGTCTCTGCTTCCCTTTGGAATGCAAGCATCACTTTGAGGGCTCTGTCGGTCCAGGCTACCAAACAATGAGTACAGCTTCAGTAAAAGTGTTTTATTTAAAAATTAGGTGTAGCAAGAATAGGCCACCAGGTTACTCTAATTACATTATTAAAACGTGATAGAAAACACAGGTACTTACAGACCGGTACTCGCATATATAGGCCGTTCACTGTAAAGTGAGCACTTTTGAGGCCCTAGTTATTTTTTTCCTATCAGCCACTTTTTATCCTTCCAGCACTTTTTAAAATGAATATTGCCATGTAAGTAATAAACACAGTGCAGAGTCACCCTTGAGGGTAGGTCGGAAGCAGTTTCGTCAGTCGTAGGAAGCAGTTACTTCGGGTCAGTCGCCCGTGAGGGCAGGTCAGTACAGTCGTCAGAAGCATCATACAATGCTAGTCTAGTTCAAGTCGTGTGTGAGGATAACCCCCACATCGGCCACTAGACTTTCTTTTATTTCTCTGCCGGTGTGGGAGGTAGCAGCCTTATATTTATTTTGATGCAAGTTTTGAGACATTAAAAATCTGTAAACGACTGTGGCGCTGGTCTGTACTTTTATATTTATCTGTGAGAGGTTCGTACTCTGTATACCGGAAATTCGTATGTGAACTGTGAAACTTCAATTGTTAAATAAACATATATAACAAAATACTCTGGAACTTCTTTCTTAATTAATCGGCGTCCATTCACTGAGTCTCGTGTTCCACCTTGAGCTAGACGTGGCAAAGTAACATTCGGAAGTGTAAACTGCCCGAACGTTACAATATTTCATGGAACTCGAAAGTTAACGTCTAAGGCTACAATAAAATATATTTATTGACTATTATTCTAAATGAGAGGTCTTCAAAAAGTGCTCACATTACTTGAATAGCCTGTAGGTATAAATACACAAAGTAAGGCAGACATATTTGCCATGCGGATGTGTTTCGCTAGCTGGGCCAGCTTCTTCATACAGCAAGTGGTCCGTGGAATCCGTGGCTTCTGCAAGGGAAATGTGTTGATCCAACTTTGTGTACGTTTGTTCGTCCACTAGTATCGCCCTGCGACTATCTACTTATGCTTTACATCTCCCTTTAAAAATGTAATCATTCAAAAATTACTCAATGTGTCTGGGTGATATTAGTTTAGTATCAATAAAACCTCTCTTGTTTGCAAAATAGTTTCCATTTTATTTTGTTGTTTTTATAACAAATTTTTTGAAAATGATACAGTAGAGCATTAATAATCCAGACTTATTGGGGTTTGACTCCATCAGGATTATCGACTTATCCAGATTTCGAATGCCATAGCAAACTTGATGTATCACTAAGTAAACTCAATACAAAAAATGATCTACGTACATACACTGTATATAGTTTACGTGCCTGGGAAAACTACACACATATAAAAGAAAACAACAAAACCCTACAGGATACATATGTGCACATTCTCGCTGCATGGGAAAATTTTTTTTTTTTGTTAGGTGGCAATTCGGATTTTTAGCGCTCTGGATTATCGGCGTTCTACTGTAATAGCTAAAGTAAAAATTTTTACAGTTATTTTTAGAAGGTATGCAGCACAATTTTAAGTTATTTTAAAATTTTCTTTATCATCTCTGCTGGAAGTCTCTCGGAGGGTAGCAAGACTGTGTGGCAGTTCAGTGTGTCTTTGCGTGAAGAGGCTACGATGAGGCCTGGTTTGTCCCTAGAGCTTCGGTGTCGACATACAGAGTACGTCCTTGCAGGTGGGAAGGCAGCACCCACACACTTCAATGTGAACCTAGTAGCTTACACTGTGTATACAGTTTGACAGCCAGCTGGTTACTGGGCTGGTTGTCTCACTGGAAAGGCTGGCAAACTCCTCATCAGAAATTTTACCAGGAAACTGCTGATGTCGGGCGTGCTCCTGTTATATGGAACTTACGGTGGTCGCGACCATTAAAGGTGCCAGCTAGTTGTGAAAGGACGCTCGGACCAACACCAGACTCGGCAATACTTTCTCAGGGTTGGATGACGGTGAAGCGAATCCCTGCACTCTGGCGTGAAGCAGTGTTGGATGCTGGCCTGTTATCGGCCGATCAGACACCGCTGCGATAACTGGCGTTATTGATGGGATATCTGTGAGTACGAATTGAGGGCGGTTATACTTTGGGTACGTCCTGACATGAAGTGCATAGATCAGGGTGATCCCAACGACACTCATTAACTGTAATAGGGTCCATCACCCAATATTCACTGTGAAGTGGTTACACTATGTCATGACATCACTGCATGAATTGAACACACCTCGGGATAATCCAGAGAAANGTGAGAACACCTCTGAGTACGAATTGAGGGCGGTTATACTTTGGATACGTCCTGACATAAAGTGCATAGATCGGGATGATCCCAACGACACTCATTAACTGTAATAGGGTCCATCACCCAATATTCACTGTGAAGCGGTTATGCTATGTCATGACATCTCTGCATGAATTGAACACACCTCGAGATAATCCAGAGAAAATTTTTTCGATGGAATAGGATCCATCACGAAATTTTTGCTGTGAAGCGGCTTCCAAGTGTACACAGTACCACGGGGGCTGACCGGAGTGGGAGTCGACAAGGGCTCAGAGAGGAAAGAAGGTGCAGCCAAAGTACAATTTTTTGCCAATACGATTACAGTATTTCAGATCTAACCTTATCAAGTTACTTATTATTTACTTTGTAAAAAGGAGACACAAAACACACGCACTCACAGTACTTGCACCCGTGAATACACACACTTACACTAAAGTCCGACTAACACATTCTCCATGCAGATGCACGATTGTGACATTTTGCTGGCAAGGCCAGATTCTTCAGACATAGAGTGGTGGTTCACTGCAGTTTGTTAAGCGATGGCTAACCTAGCAGCCAGGAGGCAAACTAGGGTGAGGCGGGCAATTTGAAATATGGCAGAGGGGTTGTGTTATGTTCATGCCAGGTGTCTGGCTGGATTTGGTGATGTATTGGTGGGCCAGTTCCCAGTGTTGTAGTTGTCCACTATTGTTATTAGAAGGAGGTAGGGCCCTCACCACTCTGGTTGTGTAACGGGAGTCAAAGTTCTGGTTGTGAGATGCTGCAACTGGCTTCTCCTGTAAATGTACATTGACCCCAGCTATGGCTTGTTTGGTGTCTGCACTATGGCCGTTTATTCCCTGTCTGAAAGTGTTGGCAGTAGGGCCAATGTACTCTGCATCGTAGTGAACGTACTGTAGCTGGTAGATGAGGTTTTCTGTCGCACAGTTGTAGCTGCCCTGGATAGGATAAGTCTAGTTGGTGAGTCTGCTGTTGAAGGAGGTAGACGATTGGTAACTAGCACAAGAGCTACAACTTTAAATCAGACGCCATATTTCTGGATGTGGAACTAACCCTTCACAATGGCAAAATTGAAACAGCTGTTCACACTAAAACCACCAACAACCGTCAATACCTACATTCTGACAGCTAATATCCACTCCATACCAAGAAATCTCTGTCGTACTGTCTTGCCACCAGAACTAAACGCAATTGCTCCACTCAAACGGACTTCGACAAGCAATGTGATCTATTAGCCAAGGTCTTCCCCGATGAGCCTACCCCAGATCCCTGATTTACAAACAGATTCTTTAGCAAACTACTTCAACCACAGATCCTCAAACAAAGATCAGCAACTCAGATGTCCCTCTGGCTGTCCCTTACCACGAGGGCATGGACTAACTTGGAACCATTCTTCTCTTAGCGCGGAACCTGATCATCACGTTGGAGTCGTAATTCCCTTTTAACTAATGGTACGCAGGTCTTGACTCGTAGTTTAATGTACTTGAGATGTGCTGGAGGGTCGGTTGTGTGTTGCAGCCGGCGGTGGAACAAGGAACAGAAGACGGCAGCAGGGATGGGCTCCCCGGTGTTTGGCTACATGGGCACAGCAGGCAGCAGTGTGAAGACGCCTGGCGTGGGGGCCCCGCCCTACCAGGTGTCCATAGAGGACCGCTTCCGCTGGGCGCAGATCGCCGACGCCATGGCGCAGGCCAACCACTACGCCGTAAGAGATGCTGCTCTTCCTTCACGTCATTGTTGCAACCATGATTTTTCCTCCAACTTCTTTACTTACTTTCCTATTCCTAGTCTCCCATACTTTCAAGTGAAAGTTTCGTACACACAGTTCAAAATGTACCTGGTTCCCATCCAGTGGTGTTGGGGAGGGGAGGGCAAGGGGCAGTGCAATAAAACAGTGTAGATTAAATTTCAGACTTATGTATGTTTACTAAAAATGGAAGACAATACAATTGTAAAGTTAAATAATAATGTTTATACTGGTGTGAAAAGTGACACAATTAATATCAAAACTAACTTTTGGGAACGGGTGGTTTTTGCAGCACCAAAGCGCCAAATTCTGTACCAAATCTTGCCCCAACTTAACTGAAAATTTTCGGATGCCGCTNGGTTTTTGCAGCACCAAAGCGCCAAATTCTGTACCAAATCTTGCCCCAACTTAACTGAAAATTTTCGGATGCCGCTCTTCTCAACCTGGATCTGTTTTATTTCAGGAAGACTATGAAATCATTGTGGAGGTTAAAAAGTAAACGGAACCATATACAGTAAGCCCTGCTATGAAGTTTTTCTACTATAAAGTAGTGAAACCCTTTTAAGAAGTTACTTGTTAACAAGTTTTCCTGCTTAATATGTTTACATTATTTTGATCCTTGTCTACTAACACCAAAGTAATCTAACCCATTTAATAAGTTTTCCAGTTTAATAAGCCAANACCCATTTAATAAGTTTTCTGATTTAATAAGCCTAATTTTTTCCTTCCCTTCAGAAACTTCTTAACACAGTTTTACGGTACTGTAATTAGAAATGTTAGAATATGTTAAAATTTATGAATGTAATGAATACATTTCACAATAACATGTCTTGATTTGAAGTGTTTTTTGTGGTATTCAAATCATACATAAAGCATGCGCATTGCAGTGCGATACACTACGTATTGTGAACCACGTGCAGCAGTAGTGTGGGAATGGTATAAAATTCCAGGGAATTATAAAAGGTATGTCAGTGAAAAGTAGGGTTCTGAAAAGAAGTGGTGTTTGACATAAATGATAAATATGTATAATCAGGCACTTGTTTATTTGTTAATTTGCAACAGTTTATGTCTGCAAATGTTTTTCAAGTTGCAGTGTGTGGTTTATGTGTGATATGAAATGTTTATTTAATATCTTGCATCATCTGAGATTGTAAAAATACCTTATCTGATTGGGAAAAACTGTCCACTACAAAGTTATTTTGTAAAGACACAGTTTAAAAGTACGTTACCCAGATCTATAGCAAGAACTACTGTAGGGTACTCCAAGAAAATTGACTTAACTTAGTGTTTTGTATAAACTCGTCATGATAAGCCGAGATCTGAAGCTGGTGTAGCACCACAATGTTCCTCGTGTTGACTCAGTGTTGAGAAGTGCATGTTGACGTGACAGATGAGTGTTGTTTGCTTGCCAGCAGCCTGAGCCCGTGAACGCCCCCACTCGACCGTCGTCGGCGGTGTTCGGCTACCCCAGCCTGAGCATGTCGGGCACGCTGCCCCACATGGGGCCCCCTCCGGTGCCGCTGCCTCGGCTAGGGCTGAGTCACGGGGCCCCGCCCGTGTGCAGCCAGCGGGTGAGGACGCCCGACCGAACCGTCGAGTCGAGCAGCAGCGAGGAGGAGGACCGCGCGGACCTGCTCGGCCGCAACTTCCACGTGCCGCGCCCCAAGAGCCGCTCCTCTCTGGCCGTGAGTGTCCTCTGCAAATGTCTGTCTTAAAGTAATTAGTTATATTTCACTGCTGCAAAAAAAAAAATTGTAATTTTGAGACAGAAATTAATAAATAAGGTGATTAAAATTTATTCCTTCTCAGTCTTTAACAATTAATCATTCAACACCACGTCCTCTGAATTTCCCTGTCGTGAGTTACACTGCACTCGGGCTCGGTGCTTACCCATTATTAGACAACCAAAGCTGTCGAATAGACCCTTACATTTTAACAGTTTATTGAAAAGACTTCTGTCTATTGAAATAAATTATTATAAATCCTCTGATTTCCCCGCAAAAAGTTGATGAAAATGAAATTACGCTTGGTAATACAAGTTGTTGGATGCTCAAACAATTTTTTGGCGACATGGGTAGGTCAAGTATATGCTTCTGGACATATAAATTTATTTGCGAAGATGCTGCCCATTGAGTTAAATTAATATTACATTTTAAAATCATGTTTTTAAAGTGAAATATATAACTAATTACTCCAAAAGGCAGACATTTGTCACACATAAGTGTATGTACGTGGTCTGGATTAACTAAGCTTTGGCTGTCATCTGCTTCCCTTACACGACTGGCGAGGAGAGAGCTAGTTGCCTCGCGACCAGCGTGTCATCCCTGTCTCCTCCCTCTGTGTGCCAACTGGTCTGGAAGGGGAGTAGACTTATGTACTTCTCCCACTACTGACGCTTCCCTTTCTCCAGCTGAATTTATTACTGGAGGAGACCGTAATAGTAAGAGATGTTAGGAATTTCAGGGAGGGTTCAGAAAGGCAGTGAGGGGGAGGGGAGGATGAACTTGCCATNTAATAGTAAGAGATGTTAGGAATTTCAGGGAGGGTTCAGAAAGGCAGTGAGGGGGAGGGGAGGATGAACTTGCCATCGGGCAGCCGCCCAATAACAAGTCTAAAAGTAGTTATTACGAGATCTCGCCCGCCACGAACACACTAACCTCTTCGCATGCTCTCAGCTGATTCAGTGAGCACGGGACATTCAAAATTCATTTTGCATTCGGTGTCATATTATTGTCTTTTCCCAGAGGGTTTGAAAGTTTGGGGGCTGCTTGCATTCAGTGTTGACTTAGAGTCAATTACGTACAGTACTTTGTGATGTTATATTCTTTATTCAGGCAAGTTGAGGCTAAATGTTCTTAATGTATTAGTTGCAGTGGCACTAACACAGTAANATGTTATATTCTTTATTCAGGCAAGTTGAGGCTAAATGTTCTTAATGTATTAGTTGCAGTGGCACTAACACAGTAAAACTTTTTTTTAAAAATTCATATTTTTATTGTGTTTATTACGTACTTAAACTTTATTTACAGATAATGCACACCTCTCATTATACTGGTCATAAAGTTTAATAATGTTAGAAGTGGTTTTTTACTGATGTACATCTCAGATCCACATCTACTGAAATTCTGGATNATGTTATATTCTTTATTCAGGCAAGTTGAGGCTAAATGTTCTTAATGTATTAGTTGCAGTGGCACTAACACAGTACAACTTTTTTTTAAAAAATTCAAATTTTTATTGTGTTTATTACGTACTTAAACTTTATTTACAGATAATGCACTCCTCTCATTATACTGATCATAAAGTTTAATAATGTTAGAAGTGGTTTTTTACTGATGTACATCTCAGATCCACATCTACTGAAATTCTGGATGCATGGAAATTTTTTGACAGTCCCCTGAAAAATGGTAGATAGAGAGTCGACTGTATATAGTGCGAGTCGTGTGAGTTAACCTTCCCACCTCTTCCTTGGTAACAACCATTTCTAACTTGTGTATCATACTATCATGTTCAGGGCAGTGACTTGAAGCAGTGACTTACTGCCTATCGTATATTTTAATACCTCCACATTAAATTTTCCCATAATAATTGTTCAAATCACGAGATGATGGAAATGACAGCTATCATATTTTGTGTCCATTTATAATTCTTGCTGGTGTAGTTGATTTCATGCCAACGTAAAGTGCTAAGGTTCTTTGGTATGAATCCTGGATAAGTAAGTATGGCATTTTGAATGAAAAATTTCCAAGTAGGTTTGGTATGCTGATAGCCTGCTGAAAGCCACGGAAGCTGAGCGAGGACGTGTGCCGGTTGTGTTGCAGAACCAGAGCGGTATCTACTACGACGTGGACTACGACCAGAGCGTCTACGGCACGACCACCAGGAGTCACCACACGGCCATCCCGCTCAGCACGTACGGCAGGTCTCCGTACTACCGCCAGTGAGCCGCGGTCGCCGTCCCGGACAGGAGAGTAACACATGACGCATGCTCTCTGCTCGAGAGAGGGGACGAGGTTGCGTTGCCCGCACCTGCGTGCGGGACGTACGTCCAGATCTACACCTCGGTGTCGCAGACGCTCGCCGACTACGTCTCGTTCCTCGGAACTCAGAGCAGCAACAAAAAAAGTCAAAGAGTAATCTTAGTTTCTCCCCAAGTCAGCATTCAAATGTTTCAGAAGAAATGTTAAAGTTAAAATGTTTAATTTTGTATTGTTTTTAAAAAAAATTTATAGTTATTTTATTTTGTGTAATGACAAATTAATGAAAGTAAACTTTGAAAATACACAAGTAATTATCCACCATACTGAAGTGAAAAAAAGCACAATTGTCTGACAAATATTTGTCTTTAAAGTCCCTTGTAACATAATAAAATTGTTGTTGGATGAAATCCTCAAGTGTGATGTTAGAAGAAAAGAAAACCGACATTTTCCTCGTCTGCGTTGGGCAGCCTTAAACAACGATGGAGCCAGCGTCTCTCACTGAAACAGTGAACGAGAGTCTGAATAAGTATATCGGCTCAGTGATGATGATGAGTCCGGTGTGGTGGAAATAGGACAGCTCTTGGAAAGACATTTATTTAAATTGGTATTGGTACAACATCTGTACGTTTACTGTTTGGTAGCAAGTTGTATTCTGTCGCTGACACCTGCCTCTCAAAAGCTAAACACTTTGCATTTGCTCAAATANACTGTTTGGTAGCAAGTTGTATTCTGTCGCTGACACCTGCCTCTCAAAAGCTAAACACTTTGCATTTGCTCAAATACCTCCGGAGCTTGTCAAGTGCATAGTGGTTTATCAACTAACAAAACTGATACAGTTGTCATAGCCTGGTATAAAATTGTACCGTAAATAAGGTGATTCCACTCAGTTTTAAAATCTGCACCCGGAATATGTTTTTAAGCACATTACCACAACACTTTATTTATAATATCTGGTGATGTGGAAAATGTGAATAAGGACTTTATTTTATGTTTTCATCAATTATAGTTTTATTTTTCTTGCAGCTTCGGCGAGGTCATGACAGTATGCCTACAGTATTTTGTAGACTTGATTAAACTATATATAAATTTTTTGAAGTGTAAATGTGAGTGTGTGCACAATTGTACTGTATTTATAAAATAATTTTTTTTAAGATAAACCTAAGTTGTAATTATTATTTAAATACATAGGGAGTGAAAAACAATTTGTACGATGTAAGTTTATCACCTTATCACCTTATCACTCAATACATCTTACTCGGAAATGTCAATAAAATAAGAAGGCTGGCCTTAAATGGGAGTTAATTAGTTTACTTGTGATCGTAGAATGAGAGTTTTGGTTGGGTTCAACAGAGAGATCTGGAGTTCCACTGAGAGTAAAATGAGGTGGAGATGTAACAGTAGCAGAATGCAAGAACAGGAGAAACGGGAGGTCCCCTAGAAAACCAGCTGACCAGTAGCATCGTCCGGCACAATTTTCACGTGCGAAAACCAGGAGCGACCCTGGCTGGAAATGGAACCCGGTTCGCCTAGGCGGGAGGCGAGGAGTCGGCCAACTGAACCACTACGGCCCTGCCAGGAATTGAGCCTGGTTCATTTTGGTGCGAGGTGAGTAGTCTTGACTAGTACGCCACTGTGGCTCCTCGATTATACTGAAAATTATAAACGATAAAGTGTATGCCAATATTCAAAATTAAATTGGAACGTAAATGCTTCTCGCAGTTACGAGAGAATATATAATTATTCATAACATGCATGTGCGCCCACACACACATGCATGTGCGTGCACACACACACGTGCATACATGCATGCGCCATACAGATACAGGAAGCGAGAGAGAGTGAGAGGAGGGGGGGGGGATCCTGAGTTATACCATTGAGTAAAGGTATACACTAGAGCGGCCATGGGATAGGAAAAAGTTTGACCAGTTTTTTATGTTAGTTCGTGGGATGATTCAGAGGAGCGCTAGTGTTCTCAACTGGGAGTTAGCAGGCAGCAGACGACGCAGCTGTCAAAACACCTCGCCACCCATGCGGTGTTGCCAGTTCTGCAGTCGGAAAAAG
>NQII01006099.1:0-92787 GCA_002778355.1 Clitarchus hookeri
CCCCCACACAACAACAAACCCTTCTCAAAACACTGAACCCCCAGCATCCCTTCCAGGACCCACGTAAACATCTTCCGCTGGAGTGGAGGAGTGTCCTCTGGCCCTTGATTTTCTCCCCCTCCCCCCTCGACGCTTCCCTTTGTTTTCCTCAGGGAGGTCCATACTTCCTCGGTGGACAGTGAAATGTGTCAACTCCACTGCCTTCCCTTATGGACCAGGATGCAAGNAGAACGGCTAACACCACAAATACTATGGGGGAGAAAAAAGGTAACCTTTACCCGGGCTAATAGCACATTAAAACTTCATTATGTAATGCTTTATTTTATGGGACAGCTCGATCTTTATTGAATATGTACGTTTGAAATGAACATGTGAAAATTTTCTATGTCCCGGTAATGCGTGTATCTTGAGATAGAAGTAGAGTGAATCGCAAAGGAAAACTGCACCCGTCTATACAACGTACAGAACCATTATGTAATAAGTACAGAAACACTGAAAATTATAGATACAATACCATTTATGTTACATATGAGATAGGAATGAATCCGATTTGTAACATTGTCAAAAATGTTGCTATAATTTACTTATACCAATCTTAAAAAATGTAAATTACTTAAATCATTCTAAATTAAAATTGAAGTGTATTTCCATTCTGATAGCTCCAGAAAGCATACCAGCAAAAAAAAAACCTTTCTTCAAGCAAGACCGTTGTAATAATAATTTTGGTCGTATATTGTTACTAATGTTAAAAAAATTATATTACTAACACTTTATTTTATAAACATACATTTCTCTTACAGAGATGATATCTTCGCAGCTGAAATGTACACTCTTTAGTCAGCATTTTAAACAACCATTCAGAGATTACGAACATATTTAGGTACATATATATTTTAGTCCTAATATACAGAATCTGTTAAAAAAAAGACATAGCACACAAACGTCCTAATTTTATTAATAGGAAGACCATAAAAGTTACTTTAACTTGGTCGCTACCCATCATATTTTTTGCCACTCTTCTATTTTTACCATATTTACGTCGTAAAACCACAAGCCTTATTAATGTCTCCATAACAGAACTAACAACACTAAGTCTCATTATTCACAGTTTTACAAATTCATATCAATATCGTTTTAAATGAGATCACAAATATCAATTGTTGCAACAGTATAATTTCAGTTTCCGAAGGGAGATAATTTCTTGGAATGTCGACATTCTTCAGGGAATAATTTTTTTTTTAATAACGCTCACTAAAACGCAATTCAATGCACTGTTTCTTTCCGTCATTTACCCGGCGTCGCCTGTAATTTTAAACACATCGATCTTGTAAAACCACGCAGAATAACATGCTGATATTTCATGAGAGTTTCCCATCACAGAACTTCTTTCCACGCGTACCAGCTGTAGTGTTTTGACCTGGCAATGAGCCAGAACAGATATTATCTGGTCCCACACAAAAGTGCACAAATTCATTTTTATTTACGACCTTTTTTACTATTGCACAGCAATAGTGTTTTGGCACGGTAATAAACCAATAGTTTGTCTCTCCGCTATCATCTTTTATTTAATGCTAAAATTGAGTAAATAAATTTTTTTCATCTTTTGTTTTAATTTATCGTATNATATAAAATTTTTTTAATTTCTGGTATTTCAAGACACTAGGATGTCCCAATGATGTCATAGGGTGCTAAAAGAAATTTACTGCACAGCGGTCCCAGCACGTAAATATAAAAATCAACGCGGAAGCTTAAATCCTCTTTTTGCTTTGTCCGAGAAACCGACTGAGTTACATGTTAAATAAATATTCTTTGGTAACAATTTTGTATTGGACAATCAGCGNCTTTGTCCGAGAAACCGACTGAGTTACATGTTAAATAAATATTCTTTGGTAACAATTTTGTATTGGACAATCAGCGTTACAAAACATCCCTTGACACCGCCGTCACCTCCTCCATATCCGAACACTCATTTTATGAACAATTACGTTTGTTCCCTTCTATTTCCATTCGTCGTATTTCTCATTGATTTAGTGCACTTATGCATTTTCGTAACATACAATTCCCTATTTCCACATCGATAACACAACAAATTACACGCGGTGACTTATACAAAATTAAATAATTAGCTTTCGCCCTCTTAGTTGCCTTTCNTCGATAACACAACAAATTACACGCGGTGACTTATACAAAATTAAATAATTAGCTTTCGCCCTCTTAGTTGCCTTTATAGAAAATATACTATTGTGCAGTTTTTCTTCCGATTTGTATCATCGTCCCTGCGTAGCAAGGAATTAGACTAGACAAATGCAGTTCAGCTCAGTTGCATCGCAACGAGAGGATATGAAGAGACTTACTAGATTAATTAGCCTGTGTCGGACAATGTATATTGTTTCAACATTAATTCACGCTTATATCCATGTCCGCCAACACTACTTTATCAGAATGTATGCTTCTCGAAGAACTTGTCATATAACACTGTCAACATTATGACAACTTTGACCATTATTTTCTAAAGCAGAAAAGGTAATTTGCATTTCATAAATATGGAAGTTAAATCTCTTTCCCAAATCCAAAAGTTTTATTTTTCAGAGTCAATATTTCAGTGGCACGGAGGTCAGTAATAAAATCGCGTTTACACTCAAAGTGCCTTGGGTGTAGGAAACACTATATAGTGCACACAGTTTTGTTCCGTCATATCATATTTTACGATCCTACATATAAATCTTAGAATACAGAAGGGAGAACACCCAACAGCAACCTGTAAGATTCATTTAGTTTCATTAGCAGTATTTTTAGTACAAAATTATAGTCGTCATTCGTAGACATCTGAAGATCACTGTGTGTTGCAGCAAAATTTGATGTGTAATGATGTAAACCTACATGGCCTAAAACAATAATTTCGCGAACGAAACATTTCATTTTCCAAAAACTTGTGCAAAATTAAGGGTATTATTAAACGGGCGTGATAAATGGAACAACTGTTTCGCGCCAGCATCAAAACAGTACCATGCGTTTTCCTGACCACTCTGTACAATAACTAGTTATTTAGGTTGACATATGACCCTGAAAAAGCACGCAGCGCTTAAGTAGGCGGAATGAAAGGAAAGAGACGTGGTGCCTGCTCTTAACACGCAGTCGATGTGCATTTTACTACAACGTATTAATGAACACAAATACGCGATGTAATGACAGGAAAAACTACGGGGGGTGATTGGAAGCAGGCCAGACGGAGATGACACTTTCCCATGATTTGCTTGTCCCACATACAGTAGTTTCCATTGTTTGGCAGAAGTTGCAACTGGATGGAAACATATGCAAGTCGATCCCTCAGCAGTAAATGACCAAGGAGTATAAAGTTACGAGAAGAATATTATATTGCTCCAACTACCGGGCGATTCTGTGCAGCACAGGAGATGGCATTGCCAATTACACAGAGTAGCCATAATGAAACGTATACCCAGGTTTATCGCTGTTTAACGAAAACTAAGCCTTTTTTAAAGTCCTGCTTTAGATATACTTATTATGGACATTGTGTATTCTTCCGCCATATGTAAAAAATTTACATAGTTATGCCCCTGTTCCTTTTAATCATGCGTCGGACAAGAGCAATAAATGTTTTAAAAATTTTCTAATTTCTTCACTTACATGCATTAAAAAACCAAAAAGCAAAAAATCTTCTAGCAAATGTTTCCTAACACTATTAATTCAACGTTAAGATGAGGAATTATTTTCCCGGCGTTGTTGACAACTCTACAGGACGCATGTCAGTCATTGTGCCAGTTGAAGAATACGCAGGTTGGGGCCGTGACATTTTTTAAAGTTTGATTTTAAAAGTGCTAAATTTACCGTAAACACTGTACATCGATGTTTACGTCTACTGAAGGTGTATGCCTGGAGGCCTAAGAGGAGGATCACATCGACCGTTAATCGCATAACTACCAGATACGCTTGGTTCAGAGTCGATACATCGGGCGTGTACCAGGGTATTGGGTGTAGTGCCCCGTTATACCCTGGTACACGCCCGATGTATAGTCATTTTTTATTTTCAAAGTTCATTAAGGGTTTCAAATTTTAGAATGTATACGTTTACTTAGGAACGTATCATACGACTCGTATTTTTTAAGTCTATTTCGAGTATTATATCACAATCGATGAATACGTTCTTTAAGGTGATGCCGTATTGAATGTTATCATCATAGGTAAACAGATTATATTATTTTAAAGTAATCATATCGATTATTTGCAACCAACCTAAACAAACGTGGACACGGTGGAGCGATGACATTCCCTCAAGTTCGGGTTCAGGCTTCGCAGGGATCACCGACGTGCTTACTCTCTGGGACGGAGCTCACCTAACCTTCGCCAGGGGAAGGTAACAGGGTTGGTTTTCCAGTGAGGGGGTGAAAGATGAAGAAAGTGTCTCTCAGTCCCAATGTGCTTGTTAACAGAATACGTGTTCTATCAGTGCAGAAAGAACCGTTCGACTTCTATCTCGATCTTTCGTGGTAGTGTACAGAGAGTTAACAGAGTTGATAGGTTGGCGATTGTGCCTTTGTCGTTTGTTGTTCACCATAGTCCCGTTATTTCAAAACTATTTTGAAAGGTTAATCTGACCTTAAAAAAAATACAATCAGGATGCGATCAAGTAGCAAAACTATAAAAAAATTTTAAAATGCAGTGAATAACGAGGAATAATCCTTTTCCTATTTTCACGGGAAAAGAGATTTGCGAGGCCGGGTTATACGCGATTATCATTGAATATACAATAAAATCGGCACGCAAAGGAAAAAAACAAATGCAATAAATAAAATAAAATAGACTGTTATGCAATGGGGGAAAATAGATTGATACCAATAAATCTGCAGGTTAAATTGTAGACTTTGCACATTGAGTAATCCGACTCGTGAATTCTACGTACGCGAAATAAAAGTGCCGACAATAAATAATTTATTGATACTTGTGAATAAAAGGTTAAATTTCTACGAGGAGGAACGAAATCGGCACAGTATTAAAAATAAGTGAATAAAATTATTATCTAAGCGATACGGGTAAAAAGAGCGGATATTTTGGGATGGCGGTCTGAATAAGTTATTCAGTAAAAATAGCATTATTCTGTGCAACAGTTCGCGAACTAGTTTGCCAAGAGGAAAGTAAAGTTTACAAGTCACACTTCCGGATTTATCAACAATTTCTACTTCTGTCATGTGAATAGAGTAATGTTTAAAAATTACGTGACTAAAGTACTGCTTCCAGACTTGTCAAAAATTTGTATTTTGGAACTTGTAATCCATCATATCATTTCATACAAGTTTGTAAATAATCCGCTATTTATGTCTTCGTTGAAGAACGATATAGCTTGTCAACAGAAATCGAGACATTGTGTAAAGCAAAAATGCTCACGGAGCATTCAGAACCTGCTAATCTGTCAGCCACTGAAAGAGAATGAGAAAGTTTGTGTAACCATGTGGATAAAATACGGCAGCAAGACTGGCAAAAGTTATTGTATTTTTCTGTATATAATGAACAATGTCTATCAGTTTAGGAGCCGGCAGCGGTGACGCTGAATATGGTTGTGATAACTAGTGTTCAGCATCTGGCAGCACAGTTTCAGAAGACGGGAAGTCTAATTCTG
Organism: Clitarchus hookeri; assembly: GCA_002778355.1. Classification (NCBI taxonomy): domain Eukaryota; kingdom Metazoa; phylum Arthropoda; class Insecta; order Phasmatodea; family Phasmatidae; genus Clitarchus; species Clitarchus hookeri. Next base: position 5,633 of record NQII01006099.1, read on the forward strand.
AGGAAGACATGTCACGCTAACTTTGAAACGACTATCATTTGGGGGACGCGGTTGCTGGGCGGTTAGCCTGCTCGCCTCCCACCAAGTCGAACAGGATTTTCTCACTTGGTAGTCGTGTCGGACGATGTCGCTTGTCGGTGGGTTTTCTTGGGGATCCCCCGTTTACCCACCCCTTCATNATGTCACGCTAACTTTGAAACGACTATCATTTGGGGGACGCGGTTGCTGGGCGGTTAGCCTGCTCGCCTCCCACCAAGTCGAACAGGATTTTCTCACTTGGTAGTCGTGTCGGACGATGTCGCTTGTCGGTGGGTTTTCTTGGGGATCCCCCGTTTACCCACCCCTTCATTCCGGCGTTGCTCCATACTCACCTCAATCATCCTNCAAGATTTGCGTGTCCCACATACAGTCGTTTTCATTGTTTGGCAGAAGTTGCAACTGGATGGAAACATATACAAGTCGATCCCTCAGCAGTTAACGGCCAAGGAGTAAAAGGTTACGAGAAGAATATTATATTGCTCCAATTACCAGGCGATTCTGTAGAGCACAGGAGATGGCATTGCCAATTACACAGAGTAGCCATAAAGAAATGTATACCGAGGTTTATCGCTGTTTAACGTAAACTTATCCTTTTTTAAAGTCCTGCTTTAGATATACTTATTATGGACATTGTGTATTCTTCCACCATAAGTATAAATTAACATAGTTATGCCCCTGTTCCTTTTAATCATGCGTCGGACAAGAGCCAAAAATGTTTTAAAAATTTTTATAATTTCTTCACTTACGTGCATTATAAAACAAGAAGCAAAATCTTTTAGCAAATGTTTTCTTACATTATTAATTCAAAATTAAGATGAGGAATTATTTTCCCTCCGTTGTTGACAACTCTACAGGACGCATGTCAGTCATTGTGCCAGTTGAAGAATACGCAGGTCGGGGCCGTGACATATTATAAAGGTTGATTTTAAAGTGCTAAATTTACCGTAATCACTGTACATCGATGTTTACGTCTACTGAAGATGTATGCCTGGAGGCCTTAGAGGAGGATCACATTGACCGTTAATCGCATAACTACCAGATACGCTTGGTTCAGAGTCGATACATCAGGGCGTGTACCAGGGTATTGGGTATAGTACCCCGTTATACCCTGGTACACGCCCGATGTATAGTAATTTTTTATTTTCAAAGTTTATTAAGGGTTTAAAATTTTAGAATGTATACGTTTACTTAGGAACGTATCATACGACTCGTATTTTTAAGTCTATTTCGAATATTATATCACAATCGATGAATACGTTCTTTAAGGTGATGCCGTAATGAATGTTATCATCATAGGTAAACATATTATATAATATTAAAGTAATCATGTCGATTATTTGCAACCAACCTAAACAAACCTGGACATGGTGGAGCGATGGCATTCCCTCAAGTTCGGGTTCAGGCTTCGCAGTGATCACCGACGTGTTTACTCTCTGGGACGGAGCTCACCTAACCTTCGCCAGGGGAAGGTAACAGGGTTGGTTTTCCGGTGAGAAGGTGAAGGATGAAGAAAGTGTCTCTCAGTCCCAATGTGCTTGTTAACAGCATACGTGTTCTATCAGTGCAGAAAGAACCGTTCGACTTCTTTCTCGATCTTTTGTGGTAGTGTACAGAGAGTTAACAGAGTTGATAGGTTGGCGATTGTGCCTTTGTCGTTTGTTGTTCGCCATAGTCCTGTAATTTCAAAACTATTTTGAAAGGTTAATCTGACCTTAAAAAAAATACAATAAGGATGCGGTCAAGTAGAAGAACTATAAAAAAATTTCAAAAATGCAGTGAATAACGAGGAATAATCCTTTTCCTATTTTCACGGGAAAAGACATTTGCGAGGCCGGGTTATACGCGATTATCACTGAATATACAATAAAATCGGCACGCAAAGGAAAAAACAAATGCAATAAATAAAATAAAATAGACTGTTATGCAATGGGGGAAAATAGATTGATACCAATAAATCTGCAGGTTAAATTGTAGACTTTGCACATTGAGTAATCCGACTCGTGAATTCTACGTACGCGAAATAAAAGTGCCGACAATAAAGAATTTATTGATACTTGTGAAAATAAGGTTAAATTTCTACGAGGAGGAACGAAATCGGCACAGTATTAAAAATAAGTTTTATAAAGTGAATAAAATTACTATCTAAGCGATACGGGTAAAAAGAGCGGATATTTTGGAATGGCGGTCTGAATAAGTTATTCAGTAAAAATAACATTATTCTGTGCAACAGTTCGCGAACTAGTTTTCCAAGAGGAAAGTAAAGTTTACAAGTCACACTTCCGGATTTATCAACAATTTCTACTTTTGTCACGTGAATCGAGTAATGTTTAAAAATTACGTGACTGAAGTACTGTTTCCAGACTTGTCCAAAAATTTGTATTTTGGAACTTATAATTCACCGTATCATTTCATACAAGTTTGTAAATAATCCGCTATTTATGTCTTCGTTGAAGAACGATATAGCTTGGCAACAGAAATCGAGACATTGTGTAAAGCAAAAATGCTCACGGAGCATTCAGAACCTGCTAATCTGTCAGCCACTGAAAGAGAATGAGAAAGTTTGTGTAACCACGTGGATAAAATACGGCAGCAAGACTGGCAAAAGTTATTGCATTTTTCTGTATATAATGAACAATATCATTATCGCTTTAGGAGCCGGCAGCGGTGTTAGCCTGCTCGCCTCCCACCAAGTCGAACAGGATTTTCTCACTTGGTAGTCGTGTCGGACGATGTCGCTTGTAGGTGGGTTTTCTTGGGGATCCCCCGTTTACCCACCCCTTCATTCCGGCGTTGCTCCATACTCACCTCAATCATCCTNGGTGGGTTTTCTTGGGGATCCCCCGTTTACCCACCCCTTCATTCCGGCGTTGCTCCATACTCACCTCAATCATCCTCATCGGCTCTCAAGGCCTCGCTGTTAAGGGCCGCCCAAATCTCTTCACTCACTCACTCGTAAATGCTTTAATTTTCCCTGGAAAGCAATCTACTACAACACCATTGCCTCTCGTTCTGATTGTGTGCTGCGAGTTTAAAAGGAAAGCATGTAGAATGGCACTTGCTACCCTCATCTGCATCATTTCCAGCATCGGAGATCGAGAGAGTAGGTATACTCCAAATAACATCATCGACGAAAGCATTACGTTGCAACGTCTTGATATGAAATGCCATCATGTTGGGCTCTAAGACATTTTTCCGCATGTTTGATGGCACCTCTTCGAAAGGCCACCATATAAATATTTCGCCAAGAATGGAATTCGTCCAATTTATTAATGCTAACAGATTAATTCAGATTTTATTTAAATGAAACGGTTAAACTTTTTCAGGGCTTATAGATAGAGGAAAAAAAAATACATCCATAGTAAACAAGCAGCACGACAGTGTATAATAATCGAATAGTACTTGCTCTGATGGAAATTAAAAACTGGCATTGAAAATTATTTCAGTCTAGAGCTCATTAATAGTTCTCAACTTTAATACAAAAACTGAACCTATTTATGTTATGAAAAAATGTTTTTCCATGTATCAGGATGTGGATAAATGAGTTACGTTACACAATTAAGAATTTCACTTGGCAGTCTACTCTTTCCTAAACAAATGCATGGAACACTATCATGGGAGTACCGAGGATAAATAAACTTTAGCATCCACTTGCTATCACAATGTGTATATACACTGAATTATAGTGAAAGCTCTATGAGTGGCGTTGAGAACATTTCAGGATTTGAGGAAGTCGTTTCATCCAATCTTGACTATATTTATAGTTAACAATTTTTTTCCGATCAGTTCCGGGTACGGATTTCACTGTTAATGGCATACTCATAGCGATTAACACACTCACTATCGCAAAAATGGTTGCACCCACAAGAAAGCAACTTAAAGGATAGAAACATGGTGGGTGGGTTTGAAAATGTGGGACATGCAGATAATTCATGTTTCACTCCTGATCACCCAGGTGAAGCCAGCAAGAGTGGGTTTTTTTTTTGCTGTACCTGTCGGGTTATGCACGATCGTCTCGGCGTGCATGCTTTAGGTTTTGACTAGTGTTATTGTGTCAAAGGGTAGTGTTCCCCGGAGACAAGTTCGAGAATACTGCAGACACTCGGACGCGCTCGAGAGTGGTCANTTGTGTCAAAGGGTAGTGTTCCCCGGAGACAAGTTCGAGAATACTGCAGACACTCGGACGCGCTCGAGAGTGGTCGCACTGTAGGTTGAGGACCATAACGGAGTATTGCGCTCCATACATTTGCGCGGATACCACCGTAACACGCTAACAGAAGGAGGCATGCACACGCAACACTCGGTGTCAAGGATCCCGTCAAATACAACACCAAGGGAGAACCAATTGATTGTGAGGCATACTTGGGGTGCTAAACCACCACGACTATAGAAATTCAGTGGGGCGGAGGTGCCGTCCTTCCCGCATCCTACGAGTGGCAGTGCCATGGGCAGATGGTTTCACGACGTAGGGCTGCATGCGTGCAGAACATTACAACGAGATCCTCAACTTCCCATCAACATCACTATAAACTGCAGCAATGTCGTGGCCGACTATCATGGTGCCTTGCCGGATGGCAGCGGGTATTCTTCGATAATGAGCCCCGCTTTTGGCGTGGCAGCGACGTCCAACGCGCCAAGAATAACAGTTTGTTATCTCACGTCACAAGTTCAGACAGCCCGGTGCCTACGGCGCGGGATGCGAATTCGTACGACGTTCTACAACCGTCAGGCTTCATCACTGGCACTTCGACAGCCCGACAGTACTTTCGCCGACGTCCTGCGACCAGTGATCACACAATTTTTCAACGCCCACGTCAGTGATCTATTCCTACCGGACGATGCTCGTCTTTGTACAGTATTTCTTTCGAGATCGTGCCTTGAAGACGCGTGCACTTCGTAATGGCTTGCAGCTTTGCAAGACCTTCACGAATTACACATTTCGGCGATGCCATTGGCAGCTGTGGGAACTGCGAGCATATGTTTACGCTCTACGGAATGGGATATCGTAGGACGCAATTAAAGACTTCTACATCTTCGTGCCGCGACGCCTGGCGGAATGTGTTCGCAAACATGGCAGCCCGACTTCGTACTTAGAGGTTTATTGTGTGTAACGCAAGAAACACACTTGTCTCAATTTGTAAACAATTTGGTTTTCTTGGTGACGTTTGTGTTCCTTCCGAATAGCATTGAAATCCAACTGTACCTCGTGGGTACAACTATTTCTTTGACGATGTGTATGTATGTTTTTAATAATGCTCTGTCTATAGGGGCTAGATATTTCACTCCTGGTGTGTAATTGCAATGAAATTCTTTTTTTCAAGAGCTTGTAGTCTAAAGTGTACATATTTTTAAGTTTAAATGTTAGTTGAGTCAATTTTTTTATATATTGTATTTGCTGATTTTTATTTATTCATGGCTTCAACATCACCTAAAAAGGCCTCGTGAATTTTTATAGTTATTTTCTTTAATTTAGGAAATGCTATTATTTGTTTTAACGTTAAGGCTATAGTCACATTATAATTTTCCGCTTGTCAGTCTACACACCTACCTTCCAAACATAAAGTATTGTTTTTCAATATACCGATTTCTTACGCGACTCGAATTGGCGTTGAGCATAGAGGAAGCTCCTTGCTGGAGCAATGGTAGTGATAAAGCATTTGCGCTTTATAAGACGTGAGATAAAATGGTTTTTCGTGGCATGGGGTGCCTTGCTTAGGGAGCTTATGATATGTATATTACACCAAATGGATGTTTCACCATTAGTTACAAGGGAAATAATAGGTAAGGATCCTAGGAGAAGGTGACAAAGAAGAGTGTCACAAGGATCAACGTGCCATATATTTTCATTCTTGGGGCAGGAAACAACGTCTAGGTACCGAAATTTAAGTTATTGACCCTAATAGTTCCGTAAAATATAGTTACATATAACTATAACATTAAAATTGTAGATACTGGAATATCATTGCTAAAATGAATAGAAAAACTTGAGGGAATGTCATCGCTACACAATGTCCAGGTTTGTTTTGGTTGGTTGCAAATAATCGACATGGTTACTTAAAAATAATATAATCTGTTTACCTATGATAATAACATTCAATATGGCTTCACCTTAAAGAACGTATTCATCGATTGGGATATAATAGTCGAAATAGACTTAAAAATACGAGTCGTATTATATGTTGCTAAGTAAAGGTATACATTTTTAAATTTTAAACCCTTAATAAACTATGAAAATAAAAAAATACAAAACAATTATTAAATAATANGTAAAGGTATACATTTTTAAATTTTAAACCCTTAATAAACTATGAAAATAAAAAAATACAAAACAATTATTAAATATAAACATATCATCTTATTTTGAACAAGTCTTGAATGTTATCGCGGTCGTAGACTTGTCCCTGAGTGATACATGTGTTTTTCCAAAAAATTTTAACGTATATACAATTTAAAAAATATAGGCGAATGGATAGAATGTGTGATTTATAACTAATTTGTGGTGAGGTGTAAATCCGCCTACTTCTAGAAGTTTTTTTTTGTTTTCTGTGTTTATGTCTGACATTATAAATTTCAATTTTATACCTTTGCAAAAGTATTATTAGAATCGCCTTTAATATACATAGCCTATATTTCGCACTATGTACTTATACCTTCAAACATTTTCAAACTTCTAATCAAACAAGTGTAATTATTTGTATAACACCGAATCCATATATATATATATATACAGATGGCACCTTTTTTTATTCTTCCTGTCCGCATACATGTGTCTGAAATGGCGTTACCGAGGCCAGTTTTGGGTCACTGGGTGATTGGTGAAGCGAGGCGTGGGTGAAGGGGTGATGTGAGTGGAGGGCAAAGTGCTAGATTGGTGGTGAGAGTGGTTTGTGAGGGGAATTGAATCGATGCTACAAAGCTGACAATTTCCTTTAGTAGCCAGTTCGGGGGCAGGAGGGGGGTAGTTTATATAGTCATTAAAAATTGGCGTAGGTCAAATGCCTGCTGGTCGCTGAACCAAGAGGGCCAGGGTACGTGTGGTCCGCCATGTTGGCTGAATCGATCTGAGTAGTCCATGTTCAGCAACTGCATGTTAAACACTTCGTGTGTATCTTAAATTAATATTTTCAAAAATTTTTGTATATTTTTAATGGCTTATTTTGGATAGGAATACTTTTTTAAATTTATTAATTGTTTTAAATATTTTCTTCATAATTTTTTTAATTTTTAATACAGTTCTAAGAACTTTGCAAATTATTTTTGGGCAGACTTTCGATTTTTACATTTTTTTCGCTGTTAGGTCACGAGGGACAAGTTGAAGGTCACACCCATCCAATATGATCAATACTGGAAACAAACATGGTCGCTGTTCTACCTGATCATCACGGCGAAACTCACACCTATACGAGTCTTGAATCTGACTTGCTTCTTTAAGGACTTTTCGGCTCATGCATTGAGGAGCCTCGAATTCGCTTTTTTTTATATATATGAACTCTTGCGGATAGTAACAAAAGTAATAACAATTTTATCAAAAGATTTCTCCGATTTTTTTTGTGGAAATTTTTGGACGTAAAAGGCGGTATTGGGGTTAAATAATCAACTTCGGAAGTGATTTGGGGTAAAACATGACTTTCACCGGTCTTGACGTCACAACATGGCCGCCTCTGGTCGTAATACAAGACCCCCACCTGTGATGTAATTCAAGATGCCGGTCGAAGTCTCAATCCTATCGCAAAAGCCTTAAGCCATATTTGTCATATCCTATGTATTGGCTATTCACGGTAAAGTGAGCACTTTTTGAAGATCTCTCATTTGGAATAATAAGTGAGAAATATATTTTAATGTAACATAAGACGTTAACTTTCANGCACTTTTTGAAGATCTCTCATTTGGAATAATAAGTGAGAAATATATTTTAATGTAACATAAGACGTTAACTTTCAAGTTGGGTGAAATATATTCACTGTGTTTATTATATACACTGCAATATTTATATGAAAAAATTAGTAGAAGGATAAACAACTGCTGATAGGAAAAAAAAAGTAACTATGGCCTCAGGAGTGCTAACTTTAACGTTGGACAGTTTTTGCTTGAGGTGGAAGCAACGACAGCAAACACAGCTCTGCAAANCTCAGGAGTGCTAACTTTAACGTTGGACAGTTTTTGCTTGAGGTGGAAGCAACGACAGCAAACACAGCTCTGCAAAGTGAACCAACCACAGCGCTTGGTGTGTTACCACGAAGATCGAACCGCGAGTCACGTTGCATGCCCTCAAGGAAACCTCCACTTGACAAGACAGATGTGGTCGAGAAGAAATATTCTAGTAAAAAGCTTTGCGGCACGCCGTGATGCTAACCGTCGAGAATGCCAGGTCTAGCCAGTGCTGTCAAGATATTTTATTCGTAGAAGTATCAATATATAGTCATATACGGCGACGCACTCATAACTGGTAAATCATGGTCAACTGAGTACCTTGAAGGTCATGTACAGGTTTTATTCTTTCTCCGTGTTAGGCATACTTCCACGCTACGCAAATATCAGTATTATTATAGACTGAGTTAAACATTTACTTCAGTTATATAATGTAACACATTGAAATTTTTATAAACCTAGATACGTAAGTTTCTCTTGTGCCAATACCCACTCCAACGTAATAATTAAAGCGTAGTAAATTTTAACAGGATAAATTAATTTTACAACTTACGGCCTGATATACCATAATATTCTCTTTAGGATTTATTTTAACAAATTTAATGTGAAATTCGCTTAATATACTACAAGGTTTATTTCCAAAGAGTTGCAAAACCACACGAATATTCAACAACTTTCCACTTTGCGAAGTTTAATTTCTTGACTTGGGAACGACATATATATGGTAAAATTGAATACCTTAATACCCATTATTATAAAAACATCATTTAGATCTCGAGGAAGTGCTAAAACATAGTTACTCCTAATTTTTCGGTGCTTTACAGTCATGTTACTGACATCAAAACAGTTTCGCTAGCTTAAGTTTTCAGGATTCGATATAAGATTATTTCAACTATGTTACTTTGCTGTGGAAAACTTTCTTTTGAAATAGTTTTTTTTTNTTCAGGATTCGATATAAGATTATTTCAACTATGTTACTTTGCTGTGGAAAACTTTCTTTTGAAATAGTTTTTTTTTTAACGAGCATTTATCTATGCATACATATATACGAGTACATACACATATTCATATGTATGTTTACACGCNTTTTTTTTTAACGAGCATTTATCTATGCATACATATATACGAGTACATACACATATTCATATGTATGTTTACACGCATAAATATATACACCCAGGCGCTTAGATGAATCAGACTTTCACCAAATTGATGTGTGAAGAATAACATTTTATTAAATAATTGTTTTTTAATAATTTCAGATTCTCATTTGTACCCAAGTACATTAAATCATTTTTGATTTTGTAAGTCATATTTTATATTCGGTGTCTTAAATGTATTAATTATAATGTAATATAATTTTTTTAAAAATTCGTAATAGGTACGACTATTTTTTATTAATATACTTTGGAAAAAAAATGTGTTTTGTGTTTGAATTAGACGTTTTGCTTTTAAGAGAGGCAGTAAATGGTAATAATGGTTATATTTATATTAGTATTCAAGTACGTTTAAACATAATGGCACTGTCGAAAATGTTAACTAAAGAAAGATAGTAGTAATAACATTTTCTATATCGTAGATAAAATAAATATAAAGTGCTACAAGAAATTATGCTATACATGTCATTTGAATTAACTGTCTGAGGAGAATTTGTTAAGAAACCATATATCTCTTACGTCATATTTTTATTTGAATATGAGAAACATGCAGCTGTTGCAGTATTAAATCTCTACATTTAACCTACCGCAGTTAAAAAGTCCATTATTTTACACACATCAGTAATTCATATTTAAGTTTCTTTAATAACACTTGACATTCCAGCTGTAAGTCCCAGTTTGTTTCGATTGCAAAACAATATAAGTGCCAATAGTTTTAACATAAATGAAGGCAGTTTGAAAATCGCTTAAAATGTACCGGGAAATACTACATACAAAAAGCTCTCATATTTGAAGTAAAGTTACCGTTAAAAATTTTATCAGTTTGCTTTTCGTTCAAAAAAAAAATGATATACATTTTCTGTTTGAAAATGATTACTCTGAGCTATCTAAATTAAAAATAATGTTTTTTTTTTTCATTTTTAATAGCTGATTGTGAATGCGAGAATTTCTACGTTCATTGGCTATACTGGTTTACCCGAAGAAAGTGGGATGATATATAATTTGATGTTTCGTGTGGTTTATCGTTACTTCCTAGAACTTCGTGTTTCTTTGAAGTCTCGTGTCTTATTTGTACGCATACATTTGAGTCCTTACATATTTGAATGACGAAGCTTATACATATTACAGCAGTTCTGTGTCATTATACCAAATATTGGTAGGAAATTTTATTGTCAAGAAAGAGCGTATTTAGGAGGTTGCAATCTTAAATAGGAAAACATGTGGATGCAAGTGATTTATAAGACAAGTTGAGTTAATATTAAGAATTTATTATGTGCTCTATTCCATCCCATACTAACGTGCAATATATTAGAGACAATAATAATGCAAGTTGAGAAATTTCACATACAGTATAATTAAAAAAATTTATACTTTTAATAATTATGTGACTTATATTACCACTCTTGATTGTTGTCCGATTAATATAAAGGTCACAGCACAAATTTGTGTATAGAAAGTAAAGTATTTCTAATGGTTTTGGATATTATACATTTGCATAACTAACGGAGCTGAAATTTCCGATCTGATAAACTGTAATGGTGAAATGCAATAAATAAATTAATTTGTATCTCTAACTCTACATAAGACGTTGACCTATTCAACTATGAGGTAATATCTACGAACTAATCATTTCCAACACATGCGGTTTAATCTCAAGTAACTGCCCCTAAATTGTTTACATATATTAATAATTCATAAACACAACAGTTTAATGATACCACGGTAATTCCATTTGCGGTGCTTAAAAGTCTCAACATGAAACGAGGTATATCAGTATGGGTGTATTTCAACTTCGCTTGCAGTGAAATGTTGAATAATAATGTAGCTCCGGAAGTCGAAGGGAAGGGGTTGCTAGAAAAAAAAACTGCTTTAACGAAGTTACAAGCGTGAAGCAACTTAGTACAATGGTGCTCACGAGTATATTTATTGTACTCGGTAACAATGGAAATACAACAAACTTCACCCTCTGTAACGTCCTCGCTTAATGCTTCGAAACACTACCAGGGGTGAAGAACCGCACAGAAAGGGAACAATTATATCGTTAACTGTCCATTGTATGAGAGCTGGGGGAAGCGGATATAAAAAACTTTGTTTGTGAAGTAGAAACATGATGAATGCGGAGAATAGCTGTGTTTCCACAGCAAACGCGTATAAACTTGTGTACAACAAAAACAGAATTACTTGAAGATATCGGATGCCGTAGCGTTTGTAAGTACATGTGAACCTCATCTTTAAAGTAAACGTTTTTCATATTGGTTTCAGGATAGCTGACAACAAATTCGCAATAGACTCCTGTAGCACTCTGAAAGACACTTTGATTATGATAGTGCTTATTCAGTAAGTGATAATTTAAAGTTGAATTTTTGGGAGGGGTATGCAAAAGTTAATGATAATTTTATTTCAGTTATCATTAGTGGATACTTTATGCAATTATATTGACAAGACGAGTTAGTCTCAACAAAGAAATTGTGCATAAATATATATTAAAAAATCCATGGCAAATCAAAAACTGATATTTTTTAATGGGACGCTTCCTTAAATGAAATTACTTTGTAAAAATTTTCGTTTTAGATTATCACATCTAACATTGGTATTTAATGACATGTTCATATATTTCAGACATTTAATAAAACATTATTTTCATAGCGGAAGCAGCAATTATTATTATTAGAGATACTTTAACAAAAAATTATCTTCACAGTAAAGATAATTTTCTTTGCTTTAAACGTTATAGTGAATTCATGGATACTCAATTGGTGGCGTCCACGCGATTAAAGTTCACGTATTCGCGTCGTGCCATTAAAGCGCTTTGCAGAGGTTTAGTAGAAAACATGTTCTTAAATTAGATTTTATGAACATACACCATTACTACTCTATTTCGTCACAGAAAATTTGGTGAAGTGTAGCAATGGAGTAGGTTCCAATATTTAACTTGATCATTTATTACCCGCATTGTATGAATTTTTTAAAACATGTGATTCAGAAACGGTTGAATAAATTGTAGCGGTCTCTACACACGAAAAGTACTTAAGAAACGTTCCGAGCTCAATGACAAGTTACAAGTTCTTATTTAAATTCCAGGTTTTTTTTTGCNGTTACAAGAAATAGTTTCAGCTGATAAACAAATTTTCTGTACAGGAACTTGAGAGTTGCCTTCAGACGCTCGTCATATATTTTTTTATCTTGATTATAATTCTAGTAAATAGAGGGTTGTCGCTTGAAGTCACGTTTATGAGAGTGGTCGGCGGAAATACTGCACAGCAGTAGAACGCCTCGCGCGTAGAGGAGATGAGCCAAGGGGTGAGTGAGCAAAAGGTGGCCTTAGGGCTCCGCGCGTCTCGAGGTTTGAAACGTTCGAAATTGCTGCAGGCAGGTGGACCCCTCAGTAATTTAGTTATCAATCACTGATTTATTTATTACAAGCAGCAATGAATTCAGCTTCAATACTGTCCCACAAATAGCTATCGGTGTTTTTTAATTTCCTCGGCAACAGCCAAAACGCGCAGTTCCTAGTCTCTATTTTCACTTTGTTATCGACTTAATCGGAATTGAAAAGGAATTATTAACGTCCCTTGGTGTTATGCCTGAAGGCTTGTCAAGGAACAGCTTACAAAATTACTTATGACCTAATTTAAACTAATACCCAAGCCTTATCTACGATTCGAACCCAGAAACTCCCTCACTGCAGACTAGCGGCGCACCAACCGAATGCGTAACGGGAGTTCGGCTATCAACATGGAGTAATGCAAAATGCTTCAATATTCATTACTTATAGAGCTTATACAACTGAAAGTGTAAAAACGTTCTAGACGGTAGGTTTTGCCTGTAATACCAAGAAGGAAGAGAGGATAGATGAATGCGCCAGCAAGCAACCGTGAATCTAGAATGTTACACTACAATATTCCTACAGAAAGAAAAATAAACATAGTGAATACCGCATACAACTCACCAAAACGCAATTTAACAACAAAGGAAAGTTTCTGCCCGGCTGGGCGACACTATCCTCTTCATCAGCGCATAAGGTGAGAATCGATCGCAGAATGACGTCACAAGCGAGGACAGGAGGGATAAAAAGACGATAGCTGCAGAGAGGTCATAATCATTACACCACTGGGAGAAGTGGGAAGATGCCTGGAGGTTTCTGCGATACAGTTCTCTCCCTTGCTTTGCCGGTGTACAGTTTATCATACCCTGTCAACTCCAGCGTTCTTGTTAATCATTCTCGTTCTAACTAGCGCTTCATTTCTAACCCGGTGTCCTAGGTGCGCGCGTGGTAAGCGAACGGCGTGGGCGGAAAGCGGGTGGCGTGGGCGGAAAGCGGGCGGCGTGGGCGGAAAGCAGGCGACAAGAGAGCGAGTGTCGTACCCTACATGCAGGCGATAGAGGCGAGAGCGCAAGATTGAAGTGGAGAGATTTGAGAGGCTCTTAGCATGGAGGTCTTGAGAGCCGACGAGGGTGAAACGAGATGAGCATGGAGCAGCGCTGGACTGCAAGGGCGGGGGAAACAGGAGACCTACTAGAAAACACGCCGACCAGAGGCATCGTCCGGCACGATTCCCACAGGCAAAAACCCGGGAGCGACCCCACCGGGAATCGAGACTTGTACCCTGTTCGCCTAGGTGGGAGGCGAACAGTCTAACCATTACACCACTGCGGCCATTACCCCGCAAGAGTGCAAGGCAATTAATCGGTTGTCTAGATGGGGAGTCGAAAACTTCACTCCGAAAATGTTCTTTGTAACTATTATGTTGCGAAACGCAAACGGCAAAGTGAAATATTACGAGAAAAAGGCAAGGAATTTATTGGGATCGCGTTCAGTTCGATGCATTCCACCATCTTTATGAGCAGCAAATACATGGGTTCTGTTAAAAGAGCTACATTGTGTGTGCACTTATGTACAGATGACCGTATGTATTGGTATCTGTATCCTTACTGGTATGTTCGAAAATTTTCTTTGGAACATAAATATTTCGTTATTCATCTACATTAGAAGGCAGACCCACAAAAAACAACCTTACTGAAAGAACGGTACAAAATATTTCTTGTTCATAAATAAACAAATAAATAAGTTTATTATGTAAAAACTATATGTGACCAGGATAAATTCCGATCTGTATTTAGTCTTCTGCTGTTCAACAACATTACTAAAGTTAGTCGAAATGTTTTATTTATATTAAGGGGCAGGTCTGTGAAAAGATCAAATGTAAACACTCGTTCGTCACTATTGACCACGTGTCTGTCAGTTTTGTTGGCGATGAGCTAGTTAACTTGATGGACATTGTTATGATTTAGTAACGGCGGACAAGTCTAGCGGCCTGCAGTGACGCGTCGGTGTCCACGCCAGGTGAAGTATTCTAAATACATTACAACAATAACCGTTTACAATACATATCAGCGAAGCGCCTGTGGAGCTCCCCTCCCGTGCGGCACGGTATTTGGGACAATCACGCCACCAGAAACTATTTAATACGTAGTCTATCAGTCTGAGGACCTAGACCGTGATGAAACAATCAAGATGCAGCTTGGCGTGCCACTCGTCTCTTTCCGCACAACACTCTTTCGGTTAGTCATATATACTCTAATTGATTAGGATCTCCATTGCCAATAGCTTAAATTTATTTTATATAATAATTATTATCTGAAATATGTATTCTGCCTTCATAACTAACTTTACTTCTTCCCTCATAATTGCATAAATATTCCCTAGTCCCTAAGAAAAAAATTCAAATCATAACAACATGCACAGAAGACGAAAATTAGTCTTTAGTTACGATCCATGAAAAGAGCCTTCTCTGAGGGAGATTTTATCCATCCATGTGTTCCTAAACGCTCGCATGCGTACGTGTGCTTGAAGGAGATGACCAGCGGGGATTGTGAAGGGGAGGGGGGGAAGCTCGCTACAGTTTTTCCAGTAACACCTACCCTACGACACCACGAACATTCACTCGGCCCTTTTGGCACCAGCTAGGGTGGGGTTCAGCCCTCCGGGTGTTCCGATTGCACTGCAAATCTGATCAAACGCGCCGGTAACCGTGTTACAAGCCCTGCGTGCGGTGAAGGCGGGAAGGGCCCATAGGGCGTGGTGGGTAGAGGGGGGAGAGTGGAAAAGGGATTTCCCTGAATTCCTGTAGGCAGGGGAGAAGAGGGAAGATGTTGCTAATCATCGAGNGGGGGAGAGTGGAAAAGGGATTTCCCTGAATTCCTGTAGGCAGGGGAGAAGAGGGAAGATGTTGCTAATCATCGAGTTATCCGAGCATTTAACGGCGTGCAAGGCTCAGTGATCATTGTGTGCGGCGGCGGGTGAAAACATGTTAAGGTGTCTCCCCGTTAACTGCGAGGCAGAATATTTACGGGTCCGTGCACCAGCTGCCCTTTCCAAATTAAATAAAAAATAAAAAAATACGGCTCTTCAGATTAATCCCTCAATGTAGCGGTAGACGAAGGCCGTTGCACNAAATTAAATAAAAAATAAAAAAATACGGCTCTTCAGATTAATCCCTCAATGTAGCGGTAGACGAAGGCCGTTGCACAAACGACATCTGAAATGCGAAAGGGGCATGGAGTAATGTGTTGAGATGAGAGATTTGGGTGGCTCTTAACAACGAGGTCTTTATAGCCGATGATGGCGAAATAAGGTGAGAATAGAGTAACGTCAGAATGCAAGGGAGGGGAAAACGGGAGATCCCCGAGAAAACCCGCTGACCAGCGGCATCGTCCGGTACGGTTCCCGCTTGCGAACATCCGTGAGTAACCCAGCCTGGGTTGGAGTCCGGTTCGCCTTGATGGGAGGCGAGCAGTCTAACCGCTAAGCAAGCCACCGTGGCCCCCATGTGGGGTAATAAATTTTTCGTTTGACTCAGAACACTTACAGAATTTTTCTAATGAAATGCCTTTGATTTACACACCAGGAAGTATAATAAAAGCGAAAAAATGTGAAAAAAATATACGCAAGTAAAGTACCTCGTGTAAAATGTACTGAAAAATACACTGGTGGAAAATTAAAAATGAACACCACTAAAGCGGTGACGTAGAAACATCATATGCCCATGGGACACTGATAGAGGGCAGTGGATGCAATTGTCAAGGAGTAGGAACCGCGTACTAGACATAACACCGCTGCACACAATACAACTGTAGTTGACTCTGTGAAAGAGTAGTCGTTGTTCCAAGCATCGGCCTGTGTATAGTAAGCATTGTAGATATGTTACAATGGCATAGATGACCGCAATTTGTGCAATTAAAGGACTTTGAACGAGGTATTTTGCTGATGGAGGCTGGATGGTCCTTCCGAAGAATTTCCCAACTCGTAGGGCGTAAGGTGTTTGCTGTGCATCATTGGTGGTACCAGTGGTCCAACGATAGTACACATGCTCGTCAACCTGGTTCCGGGCGGCAGTGGCATACGGATTCCCGCATGGACTGCCGCATAGGACGAGCAGCCATTGCTGATCGTACGGTGACCACCACACAGATTTGGGCCATTGTTGCACCCAGGGTGTCAGCTTGGACCATCATCAATCGTTTGCTGGACGCTGGGCTATGACCAAGGGTGCCGTTCGCCAGGCTTCTTCTTACACCTCATCATCGTGCAGCCTGCCTCGGATGGTATCGCGAACGACGCAACTGGAGGGTTGAATGGAGTGTAGTTCTGTTGAGTGATAAAAGCAGATTATTCCTTGGCGCCAGCAGCAACAACCAGAGTGTATATGGCATCGACATACAGGACCAACTCCTGGCATCATGGACTGGGGAGCAATAGCCTAAAACTACCTCTGGTGTTTATGAGGGAACACAGAACAATGAACGCTACATCCAGAACATAATCCAGCCCATTTTGTTGCCTTTCCAACAACGTCAAGGAGATGTCCTCTACTAGCAGGGAAATGCCCATGCACAGATGNACTACCTCTGGTGTTTATGAGGGAACACAGAACAATGAACGCTACATCCAGAACATAATCCAGCCCTTTTTGTTGCCTTTCCAACAACGTCAAGGAGATGTCCTCTACTAGCAGGGAAATGCCCGTGCACAGACGTCTCGTGTTACCCAACGCGCTCTCAAAAGTGTTCGTCCACTCCCCTGGGCGGCACGATCATCCTTCCTGTCCATAGTTGAACATGTGTTGGACATGGTGGGACGGCGTTTGGTTTGGTCTGCAATACCGGCAACAAACCTCCACCAATTGTAACACATGTGAAATTACTGTGGAACACTATTCCCCAAGATGACATCCGGCACCTTTATGATCGTCTCCACGCACGACTGCAGGACCACATCGTTGCTAAAGGAGGCTACACAAGATACTGTCACTGATGTTCAAGACACTCTGTAGCCTCTATCCACCCTGTTATCATTATCACATACCTATACAACCTGTATACTTATTCAGTGAAACCTTCATTCTTGTGGGACCATTGCGTCCGGGGTAGATTTTCCATTTTCCACTAGTGTAGTTTGCTCTCTTTTTAATAACCCAATCATAGATAAATATATTATAATATAAATATATTATTTTAGATATTTTCCTTTTTATACTCTCGTACTTAAATATATTTACATAATGCATTTTCTGAAATTTAATCTAATATTATAATACTTTCCAGCATGCCGTGACCTTTCACTGGGAAACATGTTGAAATGAAAAATAAATATTGTTAGTTTTGTGAAAAGTTTTTAATTTTGGATGATATCTTATATTAATGAAGAGTGGCGGAGTTAAATTTCGGGGTTTACTATGCCTGGATAGTATTTACTCTAAGCAAAACCGAAACGGCCAACATCCATTATCCCAGATGTTAAAAATTATTTAAAGGTAACCTTGTTTACACAATGTAATTAAGTGGCAATGAGAATATATAATTACAACATATTAGTGAATATTTAAGTCGAACGAGTAGAAATATTATGGCAGATCGGGCACAAGAGGACGGGGAACCGAGGCATAAGTCGGCCTCCACCATCTTGGAATTTCTCATTTTCCCTCAAAATTTTCTTTTGCCCTAAAAATTTCCCTGTTTTTCGTCAAATCAACTAAATTTCCTTCAAAATTTATTTTTCCCCTCAAAATTTATATTTATCCCCTCAAAAAAGTACTAATTGCATAGTTGTGAAAAAGAGTGGCATAAAAGCACTTTTCGATCCATTGGATGGATTTGGGAGTCTCGCTTCTCTATGGCAGAGCAGTGGTGGTCATATTAGTTTTNAGCACTTTTCGATCCATTGGATGGATTTGGGAGTCTCGCTTCTCTATGGCAGAGCAGTGGTGGTCATATTAGTTTTATAGGCATAGGTTATGCCAAATAGTTACATGGGATCTGGAATCGGAGCTGGAGCCAACAGGCTGCCATGTTGTAATGTCACCCGACTACTATATTGGATGTCGGTGACGTTGACATTGACCTTTCACCTTGACCCCATGACCATAACCTTGAATAACCTTGAAACCAACACGTCTTAGCTTAGAGGATNACATTGACCTTTCACCTTGACCCCATGACCATAACCTTGAATAACCTTGAAACCAACACGTCTTAGCTTAGAGGATATGGGTGACTGGAATACATAAGCCGCTATGTTATAACGTCACCCAACAGCTATGTTATACCCAGGCGACCTTGGCCTTGACCCTGTAACCATGACCTTAGACGATCTTGATAACAAAAACTCAAGAAGAAATTGTAAAAATGTTATTAATTTATGAAAGTAAGCAAGAATATTATCTTAATTACTACTTATGCCATATTAGATCCAGGTGACCTTTACCTTTGACCTTTATCCGGTTACCTTTGTCCTTAAACCCAACAATTTAAATAAATCCCAAATAAGTCCTAAGAATCTTTAAAAGTTTATACAAAATTAATTGNGTGACCTTTACCTTTGACCTTTATCCGGTTACCTTTGTCCTTAAACCCAACAATTTAAATAAATCCCAAATAAGTCCTAAGAATCTTTAAAAGTTTATACAAAATTAATTGAATTATTTTTAAATATTATTTTTAAAAACTTACATTTACGGAGATCCTCCACAGCACCATGTCCGGCAGCCGACTAACCCCCCTCCAATAAACCAAATCGTATTAACATTCCCCTCCCCTTCCAAAGTTTCTCATTTGTTAATTGGACGGGAGGCCTCCACCCACCTCAACTTTGCTAATTCGGTTGAATGCACTCCACGTGCCATACTGGCTATTTCGTTTGTCATTTGTTAACATTTCCAAAATCTAGGTGGCACTGATGACTCCAACAAACATGTTAAATCTGGGTGGCCTTTACCTTGACCTCATATCTGTGATCTTAACCCCATGCTCATGACCCTGCACACCCTTGAAACAAAAAATTAATTCTAAAAAAATTTATTAAATTTAGAAAAACATCTAAAAAGTATTGGAAAAAGTAAAATAATTAATTGAAGACTTTTTTTTCATAAATATTTCGATCATTCTCACAATCTTTCATCAATTAGCACAGAAATGAGCTCCACAATTAGCAATCCACACCAATCCACACACCAATCCACACACCAATCCACACACCAATCCGCACACCAATCCGCACACCAATCCATACACCAATCCATAACCAATCCATACACCAATACACACACCAATCCCACAAACCAATCCACACACCAATCCACATGCCAATCCACACACCAATCCACACCTGAATCTACACCAGTCTACACATGAATATACAAATTAATCCAGGCCCCAATTCACACCAATCCACACACCAATAAACATAAATCCTCAACAATCCCTACCAACCTCACACCAATCCGCACCAATTCCAATCCACAATAATCCTTCGCAAACCACACCATTCCAAAACAATCCGCACCAATCCGCACCAAACAACACCAATCCGCACCAAACAACACCAATCTGCACCAAATAAACACCAATCTGCACCAAACATCACCACTGCACCAATCGCTCGCAATCTGCTCCGAAATCCACTTCGCAATCGTCCTACGCAATTCTTCTCCGCAATCATCCTCCACAAACCCCTCTGCAATTCTCCTTCGCAATCTACAGCAACCCAAGGCAATAATTGGATCAATCCCAATCCTTAGCAATCTTCCGCAATCCACAATAATCCATGCTAATCCGTCGATCAATCCCAATCCTTCGGCCAATCCCAATCCTTTGATCAATCCCAATCCCTCGACCAATCCTGGATCAATCGTTTGGTTTGTCCCTCACCTATATGTATAGAAATTACATTTGTTCGTCATTTGTCTCTAAATTGTACATCTCGACAGAATTATTGTTTTTTATGNCTATATGTATAGAAATTACATTTGTTCGTCATTTGTCTCTAAATTGTACATCTCGACAGAATTATTGTTTTTTATGCTGTCAAATATTCGTGGATTTTTATACTAAATTTTTTTTGCCATTTTATATGCAGATCTTTCTTTTAACAGTCGAGTGCTCATAGCATCACTTTAAAGTTGTGAGGGAAAAATGATACCACACAAAAATAAAGGAAAACCAATTATTTTATAACAATAATTTATCATTATTTTGTAATTACATTTTTGAAAGAAAACAGTTCACCGCATCATGAGATATATCACCGATCCTTCTGTTTACTTACGATTGAAGAGATCTCGTAAATGTGCGTGAGATCCTCCCCTTTTTGAAGGGTAATGAATATATATGTCTATCAACCAGTTCATTCTGTTCTTCAGGAAATAGGTAGCCAGTCTTCTCTGTTTATTCTGCCTTCTACATGTCACTTTTTGCAGCGAATATGTTGGACGGGTGTGTCAGTGCATCGAGAAAATCGCCATCACCGTCTTCAGCACTATCACTGTCTTCGTGTAACTTTTCATCAATTCGATCTTCGTGGTCATCTTCACTTCCTATTTTGTATTCAAGATTAAAGTTGCAAAAAAAAAAAAAAAAAAAAGTAGAAGGAGTTGCAAGCTCATCAGTATTTAAAACTGAAGACGGTCTATTTTGAAGTTTGTTGACTTCACGCGAAAGTCTTAGAAGTGTTCATTCCACACAAACCGACTCTACTGTATAAATTCCTTCTTTAGCATTAACGGTTTCATCAATATTACCTGTTGAATCGGTACCCATCGATGCAGCAAGAAGTATTGCCGGAAACACTTGCTGACTCCTAGTCTACGAGTTCTTGCATATCTCGGTACGTTTTTTCAATATATCGCCTTGCACAAACTGCATGGGACCAATGTCGTAATACTTCATCGCGCGAAAAGGTATCTTCGTACTGGCCGTTCTCTTATGCCGACGAGTATTATGACCATAGGTGAAAACTCGATTGTAGAATCGGCACTGGCGTCAACCAGTTAGCGATGATGCAGGTCGCAGCTCCATGATCAGCGAGGTTAAAGGCAGGCCTTCGTAATCACAATTCATCTTCGTGGTATGACGAGAAAGCGCTTCCAAATCGATGTTCACGTCGCGGTGTCAAAACGATAAATGCAATTTTCGTTTAGTAAATGCAGTTCTTTTTACACTAAAGAGTCTAGCTTGTGCCCACATAAGAACTTTCGCCATAAAATTTATAAAAAAAAAAAATATGGGAGCACTTTGAGAAAACCCACATACTAGTTCGCCCCAGAAGAAAACACGCAGGCAATTATGTATATATAAATATAGAAATATGAAATTATTTTAATTTTTATATACATAAGAGTGTATAGGTATATCAATATGTAAATAAAAATTATTTTCAATTAACTTTATACATAAAAATGCATATATAAATATGAAAATATAAAATTATTTTTAGTTTATATATTTATATATACATATGCTTACCAGCATATTTAAATATCGTCCCCTTGTGAACGATCCGCCATAATCATTCTGCTGGAAGGCGTATACACGCTGGACCAAACTGGTAACTAAGCTTGGCAAAAAAGTCAAGCTAGACCTGAAAATGAAGTATATTGAAAATTATGCCAACAATGAAATCCATGGAAACATTTGTGTTAGCAACCAAATATTGCATTATATTTCTTGGTGTGTAATTAATGTGGATATTTATTGAAGGACTTATTATAAACTTGTCACAACTAACAAATACCACCCTTTTGGATACATAAGATCTCATTACTAGATGCTAGATCCCAATGCTAGAATTGTATCCTAAAGAAACCGAACTCCCAAAACCACCATATAAAAACTAAAATAAAATACTTACTGCCTNATGCTAGAATTGTATCCTAAAGAAACCGAACTCCCAAAACCACCATATAAAAACTAAAATAAAATACTTACTGCCCACCTATTTACATTCCACGTCCCCTTAGAAGCGTATTAAGGAATCCCTGGAAAAAACAATGACGATAGAAAAATAACATCTGAGAGAATTTTATCCACTTACTTTTGTTGTACGCTAATGTTCAGTCATCAGGAAACTATAATAAACAGACATTCCGAAATTTAATTCGAATAACGGTGTCGTTTCCCGAGCCAATAGATACCGTGCAGAGTTAATCTGCAGCCGGGGGTCGTGAAGTTGATANATGCTAGAATTGTATCCTAAAGAAACCGAACTCCCAAAACCACCATATAAAAACTAAAATAAAATACTTACTGCCTACCTATTTACATTCCACGTCCCCTTAGAAGCGTATTAAGGAATCCCTGGAAAAAACAATGACGATAGAAAAATAACATCTGAGAGAATTTTATCCACTTACTTTTGTTGTACGCTAATGTTCAGTCATCAGGAAACTATAATAAACAGACATTCCGAAATTTAATCCGAATAACGGTGTCGTTTCCCGAGCCAATAGATACCGTGCAGAGTTAATCTGCAGCCGGGGGTCGTGAAGTTGATAAAGGGCAAAAACACAACAACCCCTTAAGAACGCTAATATTTCCAGTTCATGACTTTATATCTTCATTACACGATTGTATTATTTACTAACACTTTATTTTAAATAATTACCCAATAATTACAAACGAAGGAATACTCTGCAAAGAGACAAGTCCGAAGCTCGAACATGATCAAGTTTGGCATTGTGCTGTCTTGTAACTAGTCCCTCGCCTTGTCATCTGCCGTCCTTCTCTGCTCTCCTCGTTGCGTGTGCCCGCCTACATCGAGCGACCAAAACGATTCCTTCGAGAACTTCTTGTTTACTGCATTACTTCACGTGCACAAACTTCACGGCGCTGCTTCTGGAACATTTTGTTTGGTTGCTGGTTGACTCCTCGGGCACAGATCGCCCTGCTAAGCAAACTCGCGTGACTTAATACATGCCGTAAAATCACCCCTGACGTCCGTCTATGCTAACAGTTCGTCGGTTCCAACGACAATGACTGATCTCGAGCAGCTGGCTTTACTCATTTCCTAACACGCAATATCTTAAGAATGATCTATTATGTAAATTCAAAGTTATTTAATATCAGAAGGAAATGTTCTTATCACAAGATTTAACAGGTACGCCACAACGGCGATAACCAAAACTACTTCCATGAAATAATTTTGCCAGTTAGAAATTTTGCTGTGATCATAAATATAGACTGTTTGTAGTTACCTACCTACTTACAGCTTGATTTTTAGTGTTACTTTGTCTGGAATTTTTCTCTTAGCAGTTTTTACGTTACTGTTTTCGAGAAGGCAGTGAGTTTTAAATGAAGAGTGATAATTGCGCAATAACGTGTTTGTGAGCATTAGACTAATATTCAGTTATGATAGGCCCTTTCAAAGTAGACGATATTAATAGTGTAATACAAAACGAGACCAACGTTAAACATCTCAATCTACCTAAGCGTACTTTTCTTCACACGTTGGCAAGAAGTGAGAAAATTTTATTCCTTGCAAAATTTTAACTGCTAAAAGAAAAGACGTTTAGTTGACCAACCTTTAATGTATATGTAAATATTTGATAATAACAATTTGAGACTAAAGAATGACTTGTGCTTCTCGTAAAATATTTCACTGATTTTTTTACTTTTTATTAAAATTATCGACTTCTTTATAATAATTGTTAAAACGAGAAAATGGCTGAAAATGGGTATCTTTCTGACAGCCAAGTTTGTGAAATTTACATAAATACTTCACGCCGAGAACAGATTCAAACTATTATTAAGTACCTGTCGCTTAGTGGGAGAACGATATTTCATTCAAGCTGATTTAAGTCGATTAAAAATTTATTTTAATTATCTAATGATTTGTGTTTTTTTCAGTATTTTAATACACTGCTGGCCATGACAATTGCAACACCAAGAATGATGAGAGGTATCACAACCAGATTTATAGGACAGAATACCTATTATAAAAAGGTTACATGCTTACTTTCGCAGCTTGGTGGGGAATACAGAACATGGGGAATGGATTGGAAAGGCAAGACCGCTATTATCAACGGGCTTTTGAAAGCTGATGAGGGTGAAGCGAGATGAGATTGGAGTAGCGCCGGAATGCAAGGGTGATGGAAACAAGGACCCTCGAGAAAAACCCTCCTCCCCAGAGGCGCCATCTGGCATGATACTCACGTGCTAAAACAGAAAATGGTTATATAAGTATTGTCTGGTTCCACCACAGGCGGTAATAACTACTGCTGCACGTCGCGGCATTAAGAGGGAAATACTTTGAATGTTCGCCTGGGCTATTTTCGCCCATGCTGCTTCAGTTTGTGCCTAAAGTTCATCCGTTTTTGCCGCGGGTGTCTTTGGAAGGCCAGTCGTCAACATACAATGAGCCACAAGTTCCCGATGGGAGAGAGATCCGGTGAACACGCAGGCCAAAGAAGCAGTGTCACTTATTGGTCATTCAGAAACAGTCTGACGATACGTGCCACATGCGGTCGCACATTTTTCTGTTGGTACAGGGCCCAAGGCTGGTGATTAAATAAGCATAGGCCTATCATGCTTAATTTTTCCAACGTATTACATGTAAACATTTTTAATTCCTTATATATAAATTATTTATGATTGAAGACGTAATCCAAACACATCAAGTTCTTTTCTACTGCGATACGGACTAGGCTCTAGCAGGACTACAATCCAATGCCACCTCATATCATAACTCCGGGTGCTGGGCCTGTAGGACTTTTAGTAATTCTGGACTAGGCCAGGCGTGTGGCACCCTGGCGCCAGATATGGATGCCACCATCGAGGTGCTGCAAGCAGAAGTGGGATTTGTCGGAGGAGACGTTAGCATGCTATTCGTCCCTCCAGGCCTGATGTTCCACTCACTATTGCAGCCGCAGGCGTGGGTGGTGAGCAGTCAATGCTAGCCGCAGTAATGGCTGCCTGTACATGATGCCCTGATGTTAAAGATGTGATGTACCATACACGTGGACACGAATTGACGTGCCACATATGCCTGAGCTCCGAAGCAAGGGTGTTTGATATCGCTGTAAGGTCCGCAATCGTCCTCCACAACATCTATCTGTTCTTGCACTCGTTGACGCGACGAGGCCGTTGGATGAACGTCGCTCAGCCCGTCCCTCCTCGACCCACAGATTTTATAACCGCGTCACTGTCGTTGCATTTATTTCAACGCGAGATCCGATTTTGTGGCAGGATAACCTACAATCCTGATAGGGCGCGATTCTCCCGTGGTCAAAAGCGGAAACCTGTTCGCATGGTAGTCGTGTACTTCGACGCAGTATGCTCACTCCGTCTGTGCACACATGCGGTAGGGGAAAAACAAAGCCTCTACCTTTCAGCAACTCCTCGACTTCCACTTATATACAACTTCTCTGTGTCATAATTGGCACACGTGCTGCGCCACTAGGCTGGACAACTAAACCATGTCATTGTCGTGCCATGCTCTATGCATTCTTCTCGTGTGTCATTTAGGTACGTATTTCTTGGTGTTATAAATTTAATGGCGATAAGTGTAGTTATCATTCTGAGGATACTTAATATTTCTATACAACAGAACCCTGATCTAACGGTACTTAATAAATTACAATATATTTAATCATTTACAAATTTCTGAAAATAAGAAGATAAATATAACCGTATGTAAATAAGTGAGACATTAGATTATAAATTATTCTTAAGGAGATAGATTCTAACTGCCTTGAAAATATACATATTTCTCTACTACTCAATTTCCAAATTCAGTATTGACAACCAACCTAGTGAAGGCACAGAGGACTTATAAACATGTTGGATTTCGAAATAAAACAAATTTTTTTCACTGTCAGACGTTTTAAATTTTTAACTGTACTCATAGGTTCTTTTAATATTTCAAAATGTTTGTCCTAGGCGGGAAAATACAGATATAAGTGAAACCGTAGACAAACTCCAACAATAATGTTATGTTTTCATCTATGCAATGGTTATATATACATATATACCCCGTGTTTCTTATACATGGCGACAACTTATCCTCATAAGTGATTAATAAGAAAGCTATGTACCCCACAAATTTGAGTTTTAAAAATAGTTTAGTTGAAAATATCAGAAACCACTTGTTATTACGAAAGTAATCGCTCAATTTTGTTTTGTATAAAGGAGGTGTTACATCTATAAACAAGCAGTCGATAATATAATCCCCTCATTTTTGGAAATGGTTGATAGCACCCTATGCTTGAATCAAACGTTGTAACACTACGTTCTAAGCTATTTTAAGGACATCCTGTGAATTAGCACGTCTAAATAAACCAAAATTAACAAAACAGTACGTGTGTTGCATACCAGCTAGGTGAACCACGATACACAGTACGAAAATTTATATGAGGATTTTTCAGATGCGCACAGACTCCTTAATTGACTTGACGAGAAGTGTTACTTATTTTAGTCGTATAATTCAGACAAGAATACACTGTCGAAGTTTGTCCCATATTTTAAAAACAACTTGTACAAACATACACAAAAGGGATTATTAAAGTATAGGATACACTATTTAAAGAGACGTCAATTTTATTTCACCGTTTTGCGTGTGTTTCAAAAAGGTTAAAAACTCATCAAAAGTAATTATTAATCAACTGACAACCAGGAAAAGTCGTTTCGCCAAAATTTTCTAGACATTAGCTTTGTCTACGCGCTTTTATATTCTAATTAGCACATTTGCAGTAATAATTTTATCACTTGTTCTGCTGGGACTTGCATTCTGTTTACTTTTCTGGCCTTACATTTTGCTTGGAGGGGCTTATGGAATTATTAATGTGGATAATTGAGAAATGATTTTGTCTGTTGTAAATATAATCGTCGTTTTATATATAGTATCTTCCATAACACCTTATTATTTTTTATACGTAGTACGAGTTTCTTGGTGACGAAAAGACATATAATTTTCATTAATTTTGTATTAATATGTACCTGTGTTATTTTTCTTAATAAATTAACTGGCTTAAAACTAAGTGTTTACGTACCTCGGGAACCAACCAACCGATTTCCACCAAATTCTTTACAAAGTTATTACTACGTTGTGCCACGTAAACTTACGGGGTTTTCAAGTGTTTCAAACACTTATTTTAAAAATTATGACTCTGAATATTTCTGGGGGTTAGACTGATTACATTCTAAGTTGGTACTGAGAATCCTACATCCGTAATGCTCGTGATTCCACGCTAGCTTGTGGAACGAGGTTTACTGGATTAGAGTCCCGGGTAAGGCACGTGTGTGATTGCAATTGCCTTACAACTGTTGCGCATGTCTCTGGTTCCATGTCTAATGATGCTGCTGTCAACGATACATCAAGGCCTACCTCCCATCTTAGCTTTTAAGGACTTTATTAAAAATTATTTGCACCCATGTGGAGGGAAGAAGGCTCATTAGTTCTATCAGTAACTCTTTGTGTGCGTTTTTCTTACGATCTATGTTGATGAATTGACCACATTACCGCAGTAATATTGGCATACAGTCGTTAATGGTTAAATGGAGACAAAATACACATATATATTTTTTCAGCAATGGGGTTTGGCGTTACTCATAGCTACTTTAGCACTTGCATGATTTCTCTAATTTAGAACAATTAATTTCCACACTAGAAAGTTTATGATTTATTATACATTAAAGTGTTATCTCCAAAATACTTCCAGGGATGCAAACCTTCCTTGAGAAGGTTTGCCGTTTCAGAGTGATATACGATTATAACAGTTTGTATTCATTTTTCTGAAATATTCTTAATGAAATATATTGTCAGATCCAATTTGAAAGGCATTAATTGTCCTTTTCTTAAGGGTACTGTATTTTTACTGTTTCTTTTGCCTGGGGTACCTGTAGTGGAACATATAAATCCAATTCATATTCATTGAATATGCGACTGCGCAAACATCCACAACAGAATATAGTTCTTAGTATGCTTTAATGTAGTAATCTAAAATACTGATATTTAAGAAATATACATTTACATAAGAACAGTTTTTGTGATAATTGTTATGTTTTTAATATGTTATTGATATAATTCCTTAACGGTGATATATGTGCGTAACCAGTGATTGATAAGAGTTATCTAATGAACACTATATAAAAGAGGTTTATTTAACATTAAGGTTGTACAATGTGATTGAATATTAACGGGGGGAGCTATACAAATAAACTAAAATATTAAATGATATAATTTTTAAATATTTAACAAGCCACGTTCTGAGTAAAGTCTGATTGGAGAGTCCCCACCTTGTTCACGATTCCGGAGGCTGATTAAGATGGCACAAGTCGACGGCCAGACACACCCATCTTCAGTGGTCTTCTCGTTCCAATGGCCCGACGACAAAATACACCGTCCACGGACCACACTGTCCTATATCGGCTGCATTGTCCCCGTTTACTGGCCGGTGGAGGGGGTTTCTGTGTTTTGCGATTTCATAACTAATTTCAGCGGTCACGGCCCGTGTCCTGGATAAATAAGTGAAGGTGTGATCAGGCAGGCGACTCAGCTAAGGGCCTGACTACAACTCGTAACATATTGTAAACAAAAAAAAATTAATAACAAATTTTGGAAAAGTGAAGTTATAAGACATTAAATATAAAAAATTACAACGATGTATGTTTCGCTTGTGTAAATTGAGCTGTTAAAATTTATAAATTAACATACTGCTGCAAAAATTTACTTAAACTTACTTCATAGCGTAACTGTTGAATTATAAATGCAAGGTTTACATATCTTAAGTATTGTATCTTTATAATTGGCAGCGGTTTTAAGCTCGTGTTTATTTATTTTTCCCGCGGGGTAGTCAGTTATTTCTCTTAAAATTAATGTACATTTAGGAGAAATAGGTGTTTTAGTTAAACCACATAATGTGGCGCAAAACTAAAAGCAGTGACCTTTTAACTACTTCAGTACCGTAATATATTAATGAGCATTTGTTTTTCCACGTGTATATTTATTTTTTCCATGCGGTTCAACAGGCCTAGCATTACTAGCCATTATGCAAATATCTTCCACTTGCAAACATCCGTTTTCCATGTAATGGCGTAATAAAATTAATAATATTTATAAATCATCCTAACTTTTTATCTCGGCGTGTGTTATAGTACATATTTTTGCTTGCTAGTGATTTCCGCTTAATGGTCTGAAAAGCTGTTACAAATTTCATGACCTTCACAAGAAACCTTATATTAAATTTAACACATCACTGCGGAGATTAGAATTCCATGAGAAAACTTCGAAAATTTATTTAGCATTGTTGGTATACATGAAATAAATACATTTTATTTTATTTCGTTTATTTAATAGAAAACATTATTAAGGGCTCTGCGTATAGAGAATATAGTGTACCGTGATCATGTTGCAAGTAATTAAAGTTAATTGGATTATGTAGGCATGCATGTCCATAAAACGCCCTCTGGCATTTATAATTGATGAACTAACGCCTATATATTGGCCAAAACATACATGAATCCCATCAACTATTGATTAAAGCACAAAATGCATTGTTTCTTGAGTTCTTTTATTCATAACTATTTATAATTTGTGTAATTTCTCTTACGTAACATAGTTTTATATTACAGTTCAGCAAGACAAAATAAAGAAGAAACTAGTGTCTGATTTTGCGAGAAAAAAAGAAAGAAACTTTTATAATTAAGATCACTGTTAGCCTGATATGCAGTGCCGTAAGGAAAATAATGTGTCAATTCTTAGCTCATACCCCCCAGCCCGGACATCGACAGATAAGGATTACGTCGATTTCGATGCATCATGTATGCAGTGATAATCAGTAGATTTTTATGAAACTTACCCCTTTATTTCACACCAGAAGCTCTTCAGAAAGTTTAAAACTACCTTTTGAAGACATCGCGTCCACTTTTGTAAGTAATGTTCTTATCACTTACTACCCTTGTAAAATGCCCAACAATTTATCTGTATACAAAAAGTAAAATTTTTGTAAGTATTTATGCATCTCTATATGTTTATTCTGTATACAATTACACACTGTTAGACGGATCCGAACCAAATTTTGCATTCATGAACTTCAATACACAACTCAAAATAAGGTGCGTGTCAAATAGGCTCCGTCCGGTCCTCATCGGGACAAAAACCCCTTAAAACCCTTAAAGGGTAAGACTTTTANTAATTTATCTGTATACAAAAAGTAAAAATTTTGTAAGTATTTATGCATCTCTATATGTTTATTCTGTATACAATTACACACTGTTAGACGGATCCGAACCAAATTTTGCATTCATGAACTTCAATACACAACTCAAAATACGGTGCGTGTCAAATAGGCTCCGTCCGGTCCTCATCGGGACAAAAACCCCTTAAAACTCTTAAAGGGTAAGAATTTTAAATAGGGTACCGAAGTCAGGTAGGTAGTTGGGATCAATGTCTCGTCGTCAGCGAGGTCATTAGAGACGGGGTAAGTTGCTCAGGGAACATTGGGGAAGGAATGGGTAGGAATCGGCGACGGCATTTGTAAACGACCCATTCCAGCATTCGCCGGGTTTGATTTCGGGAAAACGTGGAAAACTGAAATCAAGATGGCCGGATCGAGAATCTAACGTGGGTAATCCCGAATGCGAGTCCCGTTAGTAACTACTTCACAACCCCGTTCGGTAGGACACCCTCTTAGAGGTTCGTGTACCTTCTGTCTACACCTTCCCATGGATTTGGACCGAATTTGGCAGTGATGTCCTTCAGCATCCCACCGAGCGTGATGGCGCAGTGATAACTCACTGAACGCGCATTTCTGAAGGATCCGAGTTCGATTCCCAGTCTGACCATCCCTATTTCTGTTTTCCATGTTTTTTTTTTTCAAAATCCTAGGCGAAACCTTTCCATTTCTTCCCCAATCTTCCCTGAGAAATTTTCTCCGTCTCTAATGACCTTGCTGTTGATGAGACGTTGAGCCCAACTACTTATCTACCTTCAGTGCCCTACTTAAAATACTACTGTGTAGACGAAAATGGTCTCCCATAGGGCTCAAAATCCTGAAAGCCCTTCAAATTGAGGCATGTAACTCAACACATCACTTGACTTATCAGGACCAAATTTCGCAGGAAAGCCCTTCAGTGACCAACATAAAATACTTTGTAGGTCAAAATTGGCTCCTGGCCCTAATTTTTTTGGAGACTCCTAAAACGGTGTCTTGCATCTTCGGACCACCCATCAGGCCCAAATTCCCTAAAACAAGGTCGAATATATCTCATTGCCCTCTTGTACCTGGGCAACGCCGGGTAATTTTGCAAGTAAGGAGATAAAACCTAACTTACACTTCCTAACGTAAAATACAAAGTGATGTGATAACGTGATGGTTTGTTTTCACACCTGTAAATTATCATGATGAAAGAATTCGTTGTCATTATATCACAACTAAGGTCATATAACGGTAGTCCTGACG
This sequence comes from Clitarchus hookeri, assembly GCA_002778355.1. Taxonomy (NCBI): domain Eukaryota; kingdom Metazoa; phylum Arthropoda; class Insecta; order Phasmatodea; family Phasmatidae; genus Clitarchus; species Clitarchus hookeri. The sequence continues at coordinate 37,701 of NQII01006099.1, forward strand.
ACTTCCTGTTGGCAACTCAAGAATCGATAGATTATATCAATAGACTTGATGTTTGTTTGTAACTCTTAAAGTTTGTAATATTTTTAATGTCTATGTATTGTTCCATTTGTTTGTAACTCTTAAAGTTTGTAATAGTTTTAATGTCTATATATTGTTCCTATTATAAGTGTCTAAATTGCCATACGATAAATAATAAATAACTACTAATGTGCGTTTTTCTATAAAAACCCAATTGCTTCCTTCATCCCATGTGTAGATAGGATGGAGAATGATAAAAACTAAATTTCTACGTTAGACAGCAAAAATTAGTATCCAATATCGTGGTTTTACAACTCACGTGCTTGTACATGTTTAAAGTGTATTATTATAAACGAGCAATCTTTGGTTATGTATGAATAGCATTGGGAATTATGGTAAGTTATCATGCTAACTGCTAGGAAATAATTGGGAGGAAAATTAAAAATTTTATTATTTAAGTTTAAACTTTAAACCCCGTGAACTAAAAAAAAAATTTATTAAACTTTTGATCTAATCGTAGATTAAACATAATATTTTATAGAAACATATTATTTTTATATTATTATAAAGTAACGTCTATTCGGCAGACTGGCAGGCAAACAGTTTATAGTTAAAATGTTAAAAAAATGTTATATAAAATTATTTGTTAAAAAGTGTTGCATACGATTGTACATTAGTAACAAAAATTACCGGCTTTTTTATTACAGACAATAACCAACGTATTACCTGAGAGACAAAATAAGCACACATTTTGTAATAAGTCATGTAGTATATACGGCAAAGAGGTTGGTTTTGGAGAAAAGTATATAATTAATTAAATTATTTGTGAAGAATATACAATTAATTTAATTTGGGTGATTCAAGAAGAAAATATATACAATAATTTTAGTGGATCTCCATTCATTAATTAACTATACATTTTACAGGTCTTCAGTTGACTCAACCAATATATGTTTTTTAGGTTTTTATTAACGTTTGTAAAATTCTTTTGCGACCAAAGTATTGAATTTTTTTTCTTCCACAATTTTAAGTCATAAAACTGGAACTTGTTCATCTTGTTATCGCGGGCGTTATTTTCGAAAGATCAACAATTCGAAAGCAAAATAAAGGCTGTCGTGTTCGCAGTAGATTTGCTTCCTTTTCTGTCTCTCTCTCTCTTTCCCTCTTGTCGAATTAACTCTTCATACATCGTTCGCGGGGAAAGTTGTAAATCACCCGGGGAAGCCACATAGCGATGGCTCTTCACTTAAAGGGTCAGTGTTCATGCGTTCATCAAGTCTGCGGGCAAACGAATCGTCGCCACAACGGGGCAAAAATGCGCACAGCAGCTTGCGGCATTCGACCAGTTAAATGGAAACCGGAGGAATGATTTCGTTAGCGTGCCAGTTTGTGGGCGTGGAGAGCTTACGTGGTGCCCCCCTCCCTCCACCATCCCCACACTCGTGCGTGGCAGGACACGGGAGCTCGGGTTTTGCAAATGTGAATCTAATGCAAATGAGCGAGGGGGCGTTGTTCATTCCTCCCTATCTGCTGTACGAATCTTTGCTAAAAAAAATCTGAAAAGGGAGACAGCGTGACTTAAATCTTGTTATATTAGAGTCAATTTTTTTTCGCAAACTGAAATCGGGTTGATGCGTCATAAATAAACGCTGTCTCTGTAGGGATAAATTAATTTTTTCCTTTCGTCACACGATAATATTCATAAAATTTTTCGTTCGTGCTTCTTGTTGACTTGATATGTTTTTTGCATGAAAACTGCTATTCAAGATAACGAAGTACAATCTTGCGTCCTATCATTCGCTTATTTATTACACATTTTTTTAAATACTTGTATGTCAAAGCATTTTTGCTCCTTTATTTGCAATTTTTTTTAGATTTATTAAGCACTGTTATGGAGTTCTGCAGAGAATTTACTTTCCTGTCACTGCGTAGCGTTTTGAAATATATGAAATTACCATCACGCCTTAACCATTGACTAGCACTCCTGCACGAATTAGGTGAAATTGCGAATATTGTAATAGCGCATTACAGCATACTATTAACACATGGCAATTAAAACTGATGTAATGATAAAGAAGTAAGAACCTTAAAAATTAATACTGTAAGATCAAATAGATAATTTTATTTTGACTTTGAGATCCAGAATTGCTATCCTTAAATAAGCTGTCATTATTACCGGGCGCATGACTTCCAGTGATTCCATGAAACTATATGTGGCCGTAAGTAGAAAATAATTTGCGAAAGTTGATTTAAAATGTGTTCATTTTATCACGTCAAAGAAACTACAGCAATTTTGTTCCCAATTTTGTTTGAAAGATTACGTTTTCACTTAATCACGATGTTAATGTTTTTATACTTAATGTGCACGTCAGCTATCCATCTGTGCTACAAGTACGACACACAGACTTGTGACCTAGTTATAACAAAAATAGATAAAATATACTCTCTGAACTGAAATTTTTTGAATTCAGTGACAAAAATGGCTTTTCAAAGTGTGTCAAGGATGTAAATAGGCAATGAACAGAGAAAAGCGAATGGTTTTAATTAAATTATACAAGCTATAGTAGTCTTAAGTATATTAGTTTTATGGAGAGTATTCAAATCACTTCAAATATTCCACTCAAATGAACCTTCGTAATCATTTCTACGTACGAGACGTAAACGTCGGTTACTGAAAAACACGTGAAAGACAAAGCTACCCTTACGATACTAAGAGCTGTAAATTCAAGTTAATATTTTAACTCGCGTCGAAATAATCACATCTTACGTTTTAAAAGCTTTGACTAACCACGGTGAAATGGACTCGACTAATGTCTGAATGTATGCAGGAGCCATGAATCCTGTAGGGCNCAAGTTAATATTTTAACTCGCGTCGAAATAATCACATCTTACGTTTTAAAAAGCTTTGACTAACCACGGTGAAATGGACTCGACTAATGTCTGAATGTATGCAGGAGCCATGAATCCTGTAGGGCAGTCCACAAATCCATAGGAGTGCGAGGCGGTGGAGATCTCTTCTGAACAGCACGTTACAAGGCATCCCAGATGTGATCAATAATATTCATGCTTGGTGATTTAGGTAGGCAATGTAAGTGTCTAAATTCAGAAGAGTGTTCCTGGAGCCACTTGGTAGCAACTCTTGACGTGTGGGGTGTTGCACTGTATTGCTGGATTTGTCCACGTCCGTCGGAATACACAATGGAAATTAATGGGTTCAGGTGATCGGATAGGATGCTTACGTATCTGTCACCTGTCAGAGTCGTATCTAGACGTATCAGGGGTCCCATTTCACGCCAACTACACACGCCCTATACCATGACAAGAGCATCCACCAGCTTGAACAGTCCCCTGTTGACATGTAACGTCCATGGATTCATGAGGATGTCTCCACACCCATACACGTCCATCCGCCCGATACAATTGTAAACGAGACTCGTCAGACCAGGCAACGTGTTTCCTGTCATCAACAGTATAATGGCGGTGTTGGCGGGCAGTCAACAACGGTACACGAGTGGGCCTTCGGCTCCGAAAGCCCATATCGATAATGGTCCGTTGAATAGTTCGCACGCTTGCATTTGTTGGTGCCCCAGCATTGAAATCTGCGCCAAATTGAGAAAGGGTTGCACGTCTATCACGTTTAATTATTCTCGTCAGTCGTCGTTTGTCCCGTTCGTTCACGATTTTTTTCCAGCCGCAGCGATGTCAAAGATTTTATGTTTAACCGGATTCCCGATATTCACCCAACACTCGTGAAATGGTTGTACGCGGAAATCCAAATGTTATCTCTACCTTGGAGATGCTATGTCCCATCTCTCGTGCGATGACTATAACATCAGGTTAAAACTCACTTAAATCTTGATAACCTGCCACTGTAGCAGCAGTAACCGATCTTGCAATTTTGCCAGACGCTTGTTGTCTTATATAGGCGCTGGCGACTGCATCGCGCTACTCTGATTGGTTACATAACTCTATTATTTGCATACGCACGCCTATACCAGTTTTTTTGGCTCTGCAGTGTAGTTCATAAACACAATCGTCAATAACGAAATACTGTTATATATATATATATATTTATATAAGTTACAATATTGCTCAAGTTTTTGCCCTCTATATGCTAATACAATATGAAAGGATAAGTTGCATTAAATTTCATATTTACATAGATACTGATTCTACACAATAATCTGTGTGTTAAGAAAATCAGTTTCTCAAAATTTTATATAAATAATGTAATAAGTAAATATTTAATTACACAGCTTACAAAAGTTGGTTAAAATTCCTTCTGTCATAATGTTAGATTAAAATCGACTAATAATATAATTTATATGGGTTATTTTATTTAAAGACAATAAACAAGCTTTATGGCAAGTAATACATTTTAATATATTTCATGGCATATGTAAACAAAATACGCCGAATTTCAGTGACACACAGTGTTGTTCAGCAAAAAGAAGGTACTTGCATTGTGAAGAGAACTAGAAACGTAGAGGCAGTTGAAAGCAAATTGGAATGTTGAACACAGCCTGGGCACTAATATTTTATCATTGATTGCCAAGTGACCGTTTCTCTGCATTCCTCGTTTTCAAGATTAAACAGTGAGAAAAGGTTATTGAAAAAAGTTCTGTTGCACAATTTTAATTAAATATTGTTGGAGAGTAGTTATCGTTTGGAATCCAGGAAATGTGTTCATTTTTGTTTAATTTCTAAACTGCGTTCATTTTAACATGTTACAACGTAATTGCAACGAATGGCTGAAACAAATTTTTTTAAAAGTAAATGCAATATAAAGTAAATTTATTTGCGTATGTGTAACTATAGTTTGTTGTAGTGCTCGTCGAAGTGATTCAAACTTAGTGGTCTCCCTAGTAAAGAAAATTAAACATCTCAAGGTCAGGACACGTCCAGCCATAAGTCCGTAGTTTGCGACGGTGAAGGGGAAAAACATCATAAACAAGCTTTGCGTGTGTTCTGTTTCATCATAATTTTAAGCGGTGACTGTAGGGTTTTAAAACAGTAATCTGTTCTGAAAAGGTACATCATTGTCATCATACTTAAAAAACATTGTTTTACAGAATAATAAATATCACAGACGGCTACTTACAACGATTTTTTTCTGACTCTGAAACTTTTAAATGAATGGGAAACCAAATATAGACTTCCACTTCTGCCCTAAGAAATATTTGTATTAAAATTTTTTGTAGTGTTTTAAAAAATAATATAGACACAACCGCGTGCAATGAGACCAACATGAATACTTAACCATAGTGTTTGAATAGTTGCCTACCACGACTGCCCCTGAGAATTCTGTGTATCCAATGATCTCTGGGACGATGTAAACAATATAAAACTAGGCGGTTCACGTGGTAAACTAAAAAAAAAAACATATCGCATTTGTTTTTAATTTTAAGTAAGGAAAAAAAAAACCAAAAATTAAAATATTGTTTTTCGAATAAACTTTATTTGCTAGGCAGAATACACGTGCAGGCAGAATATGTAATTAGCCTACATTGAATAGCCCCTGAAAGGTAATTAAATTGCAGTCGAGCATACGTGAAAACTTGGGGATTTTCTGTAATTTTTGGGCGATCATGAGAAACGACAGCTAACTCCACGCAACAAATACTAAAGAAAACTCCGCTGCAATATAAAATAGCTAAGGTACCCGCAAAAAGAAACTGGCGTTATACAGCCTATTGTGCTTCCAGAAGGAACAAGCGTTGCGTGTAAAGAAATCTACAAAAAATAATCTTCTGGATTTAGGAAAGCTTGACGCCTAGAGACTTTTCTTTGTCGGCATTAAAGTGTAAACGTTTTGTGTGGTGCTATCAAGAGGGTATAGGCGGTAAATTGAGCGCTTTTGAAAGCCCCTGCGTTTGGAATAATAATCAATAAGTATATTTTATTTAGGCCTTAGACGTTAACTTTCGAGTGTGGTAGATTATATGCACACTGTCTTGATTACTTATACGGCAATATTTATTTTTAAAATGTGGTAAAAGGATAAAAAATGGCCGAAAGGATAGTGTAACTAGGACCTCAAAAGTGCACTCTTTACCGTGAACAGCTTATGAGCAAATTCATCTTCAGAAAGTAGTGACGCCGGCATGTCGTTATACTATTGGCATAAAAATAATTTTACAAAACAAGCAAACAGAGCTCTAAATTTCATAGTAGCACACGTTTCAGATTGACTTAAATTATAGTAAATGTATGTATTACAAATGGCTTGTAAAAATCTTTATTCTAAATTCGTGTTGTTATTACGTTTGTGAAAAAAGATTTTTTATCAGCGTATGTGTGGTGTTTAAAATATATTCTTTCAAAATTTAATGCGTTTTTCAAAAAGAGAGATTTATATTTTCTTATTCTAAATCTGAGTATTACCAAGTAGATATACTTTGTTAAGACACGTTATATTGTTGTTTTGGCGTCGACACGTATGGCGTTCAGTAAAGGAATTCTAGCCGTTAGCTCGCCTTTTGCGATTCTGACACGGATACGTCTGTAAAGGCAGGTGAATGTTGAGTGGGAAAAACCCGCAAGCCAGAGGCAGTGTAACTAAACACACAGCAAAATTTCGCGTTGTAACGTTGACTGACGGACTGACAGCTCTTCTCTTTGTGTTCGTCGCGACGGTAGGGCGATAGCTTTGATTGTAGTGTGTTGTTGAGGAGTAAAGGTCATGGAGCTATACCAGCTGCCGACATAACACCGCGGAAAAAAATAACCTCCTCGCTTATAGCTAGCCACAAACTAGCGTTCTTTCTCGTGCAAAAGAGGAATCGTGAAGGAAAGAACGCCAGTTAGTGGATGGCGTGATACCGTACATTTTGACTGCGAAATATCGCGTGGAGCATTCCCGAGGTAATCATTGGCAGTTAGTGGATGACAGATGTTTAGTGCGATGACATGTATTTACGCCCCTCTTACCGCACGAGTTCTGAGTTCGTGGTTCTATTACAAATGGTTGATCTGACACAGGATGGTGTTGTTGGTAGACAACAAAAGAGTGAGTGATATTAGAAATTCCGAAGGGCATTTTGAAAGACTTAATCGAGACGTGTAGAGTTCATCCTACCTTGAGGCAAGTAAGAACTAAAGCCGGTTGTGCCAACCGCAACTTAAAACTTCGTGGTTATGCATAACTTGTACAAGTATGGAAACATTACGGTGCTGAATCTGACATTAGGACAGTGAAACTGAAAATTCAGTCAATACGAGGTTCATTCCGGAAATAATTGAAGAAGGTAAGTGTGGTGCATCTTGTATCCAATTACAATTGTGTATTAAGGCATTTCACACAAAATAAAGTAGACATGAATCATTGTGACCGCAAAGAAAAAAAACGCTATTTACCTATGAAGTAAATTAATTATGCATCACTGTATACAGATTGAAAAGTCTCGCCGTTCCGGAAACGGAGCGGAGGACACTTGTCAGTCACGTCTCTAGAAATTCAACCTAATGAACATTTTAACATCCAAAGAATTACCAACAAATAGCCTAGACAATCTGGATTCACCAGGAATATCAGCTATAACCCAGGAGGCAACACAGATCCCCAAGAAAGAAAACAATGGGAGTGAGGTAATACACAGTTTACATAAATGACATCAAATACAGTGCTCAGAATTGTTGTTGCATGTTGTGATTCAGGCGCACTTCAAATACGTTTTGATGATAGATTTTGGACTGTTGTTGCATGAAACATACAGTGACACCGACTTGAGGTTCAGTGTAAACTTAACGTAATGTTTGTGTAGGCATATAGCAAACCACAAGATCACTAAATCAGAATATGTAACAATATGAGCACTATCGATAGTTAAGAAGTAATGTCCCTTACTTATGACTTTCCTTTTTGAAGATTTTGTGTTGCCACTGAACCTCCTTCCAAGGAAATATTTCAGATACTACTGTCGACTGTTCTTTCCCTCTACTGCTGGATTACTTTTGTGTTTCTGCAGTCCATAGAGTGTTGCACATTACGCCATTCACCGTCTTCTCGCAGTTCATGGGTTTTCTTTTCTTCTGAGTCCACCGTTCGAACAGTAAAAAATGATTTGCTTTTTGCTTTTATCTTTGCAGAATGTTATGTAGGACAGAAATATGCATCAACACAAACCGTATGTTTTCAGGTTTACTATGAATAGAACTATAAATTACCCTATATCTTGAGCTCATGATTCCAAACACATTTTCTGCGACATTTCTCGCTCTCGATAAACGGTAATGAAATATTATCTTCTCATACGTTAGTTCAAACTGGATAAATGGCTTCAGTACGTACTTATGCAGACCAAAAACCTCATTGGCAGCAATCACAAAGTTAAGTTTCTCTGTGTTCTGATATTCTTGTGTTAAATTTAGATGATCATTAACGGGCCTGTTGTATAGTAGTATGTTTAAATACTCCACCATTTGAGTTACGTCCATTTTTACGGACATCGACTTAGGCGAACTCATAACCCGCATTGACCATCCCCAACAAACCAGAACAATAAAAATGTTTGTAATTGTATTACTGCGCTCCTGATCGTTTTGGACATACGATCCGAATGTGTTTTCCATACAGAGCGCCTCCACAATTAGAAAACTGCCGGCGGGTTTCGAAATGTTCCACAACTGCCTTCCATTGTTCTCCAGTAGTGGGAAACTGCAAAATTATATATAGTGGAATGAAGTTTATCGAATATTACTTTTAAAAAAGGGTTCAAACTAATGATCAATATTGTAAGTAAAATATGGGATACCATAACTAAGGCTCCCGAATTAAAAATTTCAGATAGAACGGAGCAGATATTCCACTCAAACGTCACCTATTGATGATCACGGGCAGCATTTTCCGGAGAAGAGACAGAAAACTAGCGAGAATCCTGAAAGAAGTCTTTTCATGGCCAAATGTACAAGAGCACCTACTGCAAAACTAGATGAAACCGACGCGTTTGGACAATATATTAGTGCTATCCTGGCGAAAGTTACTAACCCAGAACATAAATTATGTTTCCTGAGGTTTTTCTAACCGATGTATTGAATAAGGCAGTAATTCATCGATTGACTCAACATACGGATATCATCGACAATATACCTTCTTCATGCCACACATTCTGCACTGCTTCCTAATAGACTCTTTCATCTAATACAGTCACTGTTCCATTAACTTTTCCCGCAGATCTCCCTACTCGCTCTGGGTCTGCAACTGCTAGACCAGATGCTTTATCTGGCAAGCACCTCTCTTCGCTACAAGAACATTACTCATCTCAAGCATTTTACTGAGGTTACTGCTCTCCCTTAGGTATTTGCAGTTTGTCTGTTGTTTAAATAAAGTCATATGTACGTGAACTGTATCTCCTATCACTTGCCTTGAGATATTTCTCCCGTGGTAATTAATTCATAGTTACGTCTGCATGTTTCTGGAATTATGGTTCTTAAAGATAGAGGAGAAATGTCACCGCTAAATTAAAAAAATTCGTAGCTTCTGCCGGTAGCTAGATAATATAGAGTGGCCTCAAATCTTTCTTCAAATGGTATACTGTTCCTCATCCTGGTGAAGTATCTCTACCATAAACATTTGCAGACACTCTTACAGACAAACCTGCCATCCCGATAACCTCTGCCTGTTCTGCCGTTAACACACCGCCTTCGTCTGCATTGTTGTCAGCGGAGAGTAACACGGAATCGTACAGACACGCGATATATCATCTTCAGTGACCAATCACGCTTTTCTACGCTTGGTAAGTATCGTGCGCGTTAATTAGATGCGTTCTCCTGAAACTGTTTATAAATGCCTCACAAAGAGTGGTGATAGAGTCATCGTACGTGCATATGCAATCGCACGGAATATTAATCGTTTACATGCCATCCATCAATGAGCCCATTTACCGGCTATTACCGTCATCTAATACATTTTTACAATGATTACAAATATTTGTGCGGCAATAGGCGAAGTTTCAGATGATGGCTATACACAGGCAGGATTAATTTGTAATTTTATTAAAACGTTATATATAAGATATCAAAGCAATAACAATCGGAGAAATATTTGAGAGTACATTTTATTCAATGAGGAGTTATTCGCACAGATTTGTTGGTGGTTATCCGCACAGTGGTTACGAATCCGTTTAAGCAGTCTACTATACGAGAATGTCACTATTTTAGATTTTATAAAAAATTATTCGTTTACAGATATAGGGATTGGATTAAGCATGGCAAATTCATATATTTCAAATAAAGCTCAAACATAAATAGAGCTATAATGTCTATACTAGTAACGTAAATTTCATTTAATAGATTTATGATATTAATTTTATTTCGTATACTACAAATTGCAAAATAGTTATTTTACTAACTTTGTATTATTTAGTTGTTCCCGTGGAGTCGAAGCTACAACACTATGAGTATTTTTCACTGGAGAGCCAAACAAAACTAGCATAGACGCGCGTATGCAAAAAACAGAGGTATGGAACCAATCAGAGTAACGCGATGCGGTCGGCAGCGCCCATACAAGACAACAAGCGTCTGGCAAAGTTGCTAGATCGGTTACTGCTGCTACAATGGCAGATTATCAAGATTTAAGTGCATATCCGAGAAAACGATAAAATTTGGATTTTCGCGTACGACCATTTCACGAGTGTACCGTGAATATCAGGAAGCCGGTAAAACATAAAATCTTCAACATCACTGCGGTCGGAAAAAGATCGTGAACGAACGTGGCAAACAACGACTGACGAGAATAATTAAACGTGACAGACGTGCAACCCCTTCTCAAATTGGCGCAGATTTCAATGCTGGGACACCAACAAATGCAAGCGTGCGAACTATTCAACGGGCCATCATTGATATGGGCTTTCGGAGCCGAAGGCCCACTCGTAAACCATTGTTGACTGCACGACACAAAGCTTTACGCCTCATCTAGGCCCGCCAACACCGTCATTGGACTATTGATGACTGGAAACACGTTGCCTGGTCTGACGAGTCTCGTTTCCAATTGTATCGGGCGGATGGACGTGTACGGGTATGGAGACATCCTCATGAATCCGTGGACCCTACATGTCAACAGGGGAATATTAAAGCTGGTGGACACTCTATCATGGTATGGGGCATGTGCAGTTGGAGTGAAATGGGACCCCTGATACGTCTAGATACGACTCTGATTGGTGACAGATACGTAAGCATCCTATCCGATCACCTGCACCCATTAATGTCCATTGTTCATTCCGACAGACGTGGACAATTCCAGCAGGACAATGCAACACCCCACACGTCAATAGTTGCTACCGAGTGGCTCCAGGAACACTCTTCTGACTTTAGACACTTCCAATCGCCACCTTAATCACTAGGCATGAACATTATTGAGCATATCTGGGATGCCTTGCCACGTGCTGTTCAGAAGAGATTTCCACCGCCTCGCACTCCTATGGATTATTGGACTGTCCTGCAGTTTACATGGTATGAATTGCCTCCTGCATACATTAGTCGAGTCCATGCCACGTCATCTTGCGGCACTTCTACGTGCTCGCAGGGGCCCTACACGATTTTAGGCAGGTGTACCAGTTTTTTGGCTCTTCAGTGTATCATTGATAGTATCACTTACCATGCATAAATATTATATGGTGTCTACAATAATTTCGATATGGACGAAAATTTTTTTCCTGTATGAAATATGTGATATATATTCATATGTTTTATGAGAACAGTGAGGAAGCATCCATATGCGCGAGATATATTAGTCCCAGTTGCACGAATCCATTTCAATGAGCCAGTCGGATTTTCATGTTACACCAAACACGAGGTGCCAGGGCAACACGAAGTACGTATTTATTTTCAGGGGCGCAGCTTCCAATTCTAACGAGATGCGTGCGGGTCAATGCTCCCGCGCTGATTGTTATCGCACCGCTCGCTTGGAACCGGCAGGATAAAATTCCATCTTTACCATTTTGCCCGGTCAGAATGATTCAGGAATTAGTCCAATATTACTATTTTCACGCTCTTGGTTTTCTGTTTTTCTGTTCGTCCCGTGAACATGGTATTATTTCCAACCAAGAGCTGTAACATTTCCTTTGTCTGAAAAAAATTTCGCTTCGTTTTTCATTTAAATACTGGAAGGGGAAAACAAAACAGTGCAACTCTGTCCTTTGAAATAATTCTTTGTACAACTTATATCAAGTAAAATTAAATCAGCGTGGACAACTTAAAGAAATAATCACTCTTTGAGGGAACGTGACAAATAATTTATTCCTTATTCCAATTTTGAAATAAAAGTTAATCCTTTTTTAACAATCGTTCTGTCTTCTAAAATAACTCTTGTAATGAACACAAATATATATATATATATATATATATATATATATATATGAACCTATTTAACAAATGCTAAATTGATGCCAAACATTTCCACAGTGTTTTAACTGCGTAGTTTAATTTTCCATGTTTGGTAACAGCGGGAGTTGAGGTCCACAGCACATCTTCCAACAGCGTTTATGACTATTGAGTTATTCTAGAGATTGGAAATTTTGCAGTATACAAAGTTTTTTTGCTCATATAATTAATGTTTTCCTCAAAACAACTATTTATATAAGGATACCAAATTATTTCTTGGAATTTTAGCTGTGCCACTCTCGTCTCAATGTTATTACGGTAAGGCATGATATAACAACGAATCGAAAGGAATTTATGAAAACACATGCGTGGTTTGTAACAAACTGCAGGGTGCCATATCCTTTGAATGTTATACACGTTATTATGAAAAATTAAAGAGAATAATGTTTTGAAGTTCGCTTCTACTTCTGCACATTGCCTTAAAAATTGTACTATATGTTTGGTACCGCTGGGAAACATCACCTATTCCTGCATCTTAGATAATTTATCATAAGAAATTATTTCATAAAAGACTAATAAATAATCTCTCGTATCAACCATTATGTGCTTGAAGTTACAGATGTGGAATATTATTTTAAGAATCGTTTATCTGACGTTTATTTTAAGAATTGGTTATATGCTGTTTCTTATGAGTCTGATAACCATGTTTACATAAAATACATTTGATATGAACTTTTCTGTTTTATGAACTAAAAATGTACAGTTTTTATTGTTAAGTTACCATTTGGCATGTTTCGTGTAGTAAGCTTCATTAATAGATATTAAACTGATCGTCAACAAAAAGTTGCACCCAAAAGGAAATAATGTATAGGAATGAAACTTGGGGGTTAGGTGTAACAATGTTAGACATGTATATGATTCACGTTTCATGATCTTCCTCGCAAGTCATGTCAACAAAAACGGACCTCATCGACCTACCTACTGGACATTATAAGATCGCCCTGGTGCGCATGCTTTCCATTCTGACTCGTGTTGTTTTGCCGGTAGCACCGCTTAAACGTGAAGTTTATCTCTGAGACGAGTTGGACAGCAGCACTTTGAACAGTTGAGCGTGTTGCAGACTGGTCGCGTTGCAGGGTCTCGGGAAGCGGGATCGCCCCTTCTGGCCGTGCGGGCGTCAACACAGCATGCTGTTAGTGCCAGTGGGTAGAGGAAGGCACGCACACGCCACGCGAAATGTGGAAGACCGCTACGAACCACGCCAAGGGGGTACCGACGGATTGTCCCGACATTCGCGGAGTGCCCCTACCGACACGTTCAGTGAGCAGCGAAGCCCACGCTGCAGCGTCCCGCGAGAGCCACCACATAGTTATATAGTCTAGCGGACTGCAGCGACGCGTGGGGTATCAGGGCCAGGCGAAGAATCCAAAAACACATCACAGCAAAAATAGTTTATTAAGCTTATCAGGGAAGCGCCAGTGGAGCTCCTCTTCCGGCGGCACGGTATTTGGGACAATTACGCCACCAGAAGCTATACAATACATGGCAACACTTTGTACTGTTATTGATTAGGACCTTCCTCGCCAATAGCTTATATTTAATGTATATCATAATAGTTCAATTAAATACCTACTCTGTCTTCATAATTAACTTCAGTTCCTCTCTCATAATAGTATAAACCTTCCATAGTCCCTAGACTCCAGTACAAAATATTAGAAACATAACAATAGGCAGACGGTTACACGACGCCGGGCTGCACGCACGCAGCCTTTTACGACGTCACCGACTGAAATGGTGTTGTGACCGACTGTGATGGAACCAGTGATACTCATGTCTGTACTTCCTGCGTCATAAAACCGGTTATCAAGGTCTTGGAACGTGGACTTGCCAACATCAGAGTAAAATATTCACGCACCACGTAGTATAACAAGTGGTCTTGCCCACACTAGTGGGGCCCCGCAGGTACAACTGCTTATTCTTGTGTGTATAACAGGTCTGGCTACTATCGTTATGCCACTATACTACATTATTATACCAGAATATATACGTCAGATCGACTATAGACAAGGAGGCTTCTTTCATTGTTCTTACATGCTCGTAATAGGCATCCTGAATACATTAATGGCAATGCTCATGTCTGACTACGACAGGATACAACAGCTAAATAGCTTCGGTTTTTACAAGCCAATGGTGCAATTGAAAATTAAAGTTTAAATCGCTGACACGTTGTGAAGTGATGGAGTCCCGCTTTCTTCTTCGTGGCGACGACCAATGCATCTGTTTGTGGAGGTGACGTGGGCAGCGCCAAGATAAACGGTTTGTTTTCGCACGTCACGCGTCTAGGCGGCCAAGTATCGTGGTGTGGGTAAGCGAGTTCGTTTGATGCCCGATCACCTCTGGTCTTTATTACGCGTACTTTGAGAGATGACTGCGCAAAGAAGTAAAATGCTTTTAAACCTGTCCAAAAATTTTTCTCGAATTTTACTTTTTTTATTAGCTGACTTTCCGGTTGAAAGGGGAGATACATACGCACAGTCACACACAGCCATGCACACATACACACATTCACACATGCACCCATTCACACATACTCGTATACACACATTCACTCACAGATACACAGACTATAAAGTGATCTCATATTCTTCTGGCATCTGAATATTGTGCCTTGTAGCCATGGATACTCTGCTTTTTCCAGCTACATTTTTAGATCTTTCCCCAATAGAAAACATATGGGATTCAATTTGCTGCTCTATCGCGATTTCAGTGATACCAAAAAATCATCAAGAATCTCGAACGAATATTAAAGTTGTATGTGATGGACTATCGCAGGACACCGTACTTCACCCCTGTAACTTCATTCCATGACATCTGATGGAATATGCTCGCAGATGTGGCGGCCTGACGTCATACTAAGAGAAGAATGTGTAGAGCAATAAATATTACACATCCTAGTCGCAACATATTATCATTTCTTGCTTTTTTTTGAGAACTTGGTTTTCCTTTCGAATAGAATTGCAAGTGCAGGCACCTGTGTTCAAGAGAGTGATAGTTCAATTAATCGCAGACACAAATTCAAGCGAGAATTTGATAACTGTTACGTCCGATTAAGTTCCTTCAGATAATCGTGGAGGAGTGCGACTACGAGCCCATTAAGTAAAGGATTACTAAATATTGCTGCCTTTCCTCAAAACCAATTGGTCAGTTTCCTTAATTACGTAAATACGAAGAAGTTTTAACGTTCTAGGGCTGATAATGAATGTATTGTACTGAAAAACAATCATTGTCAAAATATAGTTGCACCCATGAGAGAATTTTTTAGTAAGTGTAAATAAGGCTTTTTTTTAAAGGCGAAATACATTCCAAATATTTCAGCAACAATTTGAAAATAATTATTTACAAAACACACAGACTAACTGTTTACTTCGTAATTCCTAAACACGTGGCGAGCAGACACGTCTTGATATTTACGCAAATACGAACATAATCAATTGCATATACAATATGCAAGACACCATCAGCAAGGAATTCTCGCATAAATTACGACGAAAGAGAGCTCAGTAGTAATGGCATTCATCGGGCGGGTGGAGTCATTTCCCATAACCGTAATGTTCGCATGCTCTACCATAATATTTCTAAATTTTTTCAAAGCCCTTATTCTATACCTAAATAAAAACTGCACATTATTCCAATAGCATAATTTAAACCATGCATTTTGTAATTATGATTAAATTTTTACATTATAATTTTTAATGCCGATTATTAATTTGTTCCATAATCATCGCAAAGATCGCCATAATATTAACACGCATCCCGCAACAACAATCAGCTACCACAGTACTTTGCCAGTGGAGGCGTTTGCTGATTACATGCAGTGTGGTTGGTAACAAAGTCTGTCAATATTTAATGAAGTTATACGAAACAGGGAATATCACACGCTTTCTGAGATAGGTGGGCAGGTAGGTGGATGTAACTTAACGTCTCGTCGACAGAGAGGTCATTAAAGACGGAGCGGATTGCTCAGAGAAGTAAGTACGTGGAAGGAATCGGCCACGGCTTGTATTTAGGAAGTATCGCAGAATTATTTTAGAGTGATTTAGGAGAAACATGTAAAACTGAAATCGGGATAGTCAAACCGGCAACCGAGCAACAAGGGTCCTCCCGAATGCGAGTCCAGTAATTTGCCAAAACACCACCACGCTCAATACTAAGCTAACTTAGGCAAAGGAAGAAGCAAATGTCGACGAGCTAAAAATTATCAATTGCACAGAAGCCTGACATCCACGAATATGACAAGGCAGATAATATTTCGTATAGGAAGTTAATGCTTTCTGAAACAAATTCTGATGCAAATGGCGTCCTTAGTATGGTTCCGTGTTCAGTGTTGTTTTCTAACAAGTCGGGATAAAAAAAGACTATCTAATGATTGCATTTGTGAGCTTCAGTGTATAACTTATTAGTACGTTTTCAAAGACTAACTGAACTTCGGTTACAGCGTACTGTTTGTTGTAAATTTTGCAATAAAAGTGCTTGGGACCACTGATTCCAAATAATTTTTCTAAGACTACAAACCATTTTCTTTTAATACATATGTATGTATGTTATATTACAAACTATAGGCTTTTGTTTCAACTTCCATTACTGAAAAATTAAAATAATTATTACGTTCTTTCAAAAATATATGTAATGAATTAAAAAGGGGCACATAATTGGTGAATATATGTCGCCTTTGGCAATTGGCATCTGGCATCGGAGGTCGGAGTTGTCCGCCATATTGGTAGGTGTGGCCGGCAGCCATGTTGATCAGCGGCCTGGGACTGCCATGTTATCGACAAAATGGCTTGTTTTACTTAAAAAAAAACCACTTCCGAAATTAATTATTGTGCCCAAATATCACTTTTTTCGTCAAAAGATTTCCAAAAAGGAAAAAATTAAGAAAGTGGACCGCCTCACCACCCTCACCGATCCCCTTCATCCCTCACAAGCTGCATGACGCCCTCAACACCCCCACTACCTCACCTATCCCACTCAATCCCTCACTACCCTATCCAACCCTCTCACCACCCTCCCTAACCACCAACACTCCTCATCGCTCTAAAAATTCTAAAAATCGAGGAACATATTAAATTTACCCCTCACTAACCCCTCCAACCACACCCTCCTCTCCACAAAATTAATCTTTGGACCTACATAAATCAAATTATCCCTCCACCCATTCCAATCAATGGTATTTGCCCATTTGCATCTCAATTACGACTCTATTTTGCCAGTATTGGACAATACAGATTCTGCTAGTTATTACTTTATTTTATCATCTATCACCAGAGAGCTCCCATGACGTACATTTCCGAAATTTTTGTCGACGAGACAATCTTCCAAACCTGTAGTATAATTAATCTCTAATTTTTTAAGGTCGATCTTTTAAAAAATAAATAAATACAACATATTAAAAAAAATCATTTTATTAAGTATAAAACGTGAGAAAACACAGAAGCCCTTGAATAAAAGTCTGTATATATACATCGTCCTCTTCCTCTGCGAGTTCACCTCTCGATGTCCGCTTCAGCGACCCAGGAATTGTAGCAGGCAGAGAAACCCCACCCCTTTACATACACCCTTCCATTACATCGTTTCTGCGCCTTCTCGACCAAATATATGCCTCGAAACTGTGTGTAGGCTGGATTTCCTTGGCGTAGAAACCACCATGGATGGGTACGTTGTTCAGATCTTCGAGATAGTAGATCCTCGGAGCGTAATTGCATATACTTCGCACACGAAAAAGGTCTAGGCTTCAATTCGCAGTGAATCCTTTCTCGAAGATGGCTTTCTGTTTGTAGAAGCGCACCAGGTCCTCGGTTTTTGCCTTTGCGTTTGCGTGTGTCCTTCCTCTTCGGAATGGCATACACAGTCAAAACAAGGGAGTCATCCTTTTTATCTGCGGGCTTCATGCGAGTGGTAGAATGAACGGTAGAATTATACTCGTGGACAAGTTTCGGCAGCAGCTCAAGCCACTTGCAGTTTCTGTTTACCGCGAAATGCTTCCACATCTTGCCCTTCAGAGTTCTGTTAAACCTCTTGACGATAGATGATTTCAGATTGCTGTACGTGGAATAATGATTTATGTGTTTTTTCTACATCTGGACCTTGAACTTTTCATTGTAAAATTCATTGCCGTGGTCGGTTTGCAAATAGGTTGGGATGCGTCCTTTGCGCAACACATCCACCATGGCCTGGGTGATGTCACGTGCGTTCTTCGAATTGACCGGCCTGGTGCAGGCGAATTTACTGTGGGCATCGATGACTAACAGCATGTATTTCGAATCCTTGTTGACCCGAGCATGAGGTCAGCTTGAAACAGACCGTTCAACCCACATATCATGACCTTGCGACGGCGGTAGTTGCTCCTGGTGGCCTCATGCAGCTCGTGGGCGAAGCCCATCCCACCTATCGTATGTAGCCTCCATCCTTCAGTTCTTCGACGATATATATAATCTTGTTGAAGTGCGAGTAATCTCCAAACCTTTGCGAAGCGACGAGAAGTCATAGTCTATCCACCAGTTCATACAGATCGTCCCAAAATATGTAGTCGATGTTCTTGTCACTTTCTATCTCCTTCAGACTTTCCCCAATTTTCAGTGCTAGGCCACTGAAGAGGTCTGCGAGAAAGTCGATTTTTTTCGTGATCTTCGTCCTTATAAGCACCAGTCTCGGAATTGTTATATTGGTAAAGCTCGTGCATGTCTTCGAGCAACATCTTGTATTCCAGCAGGTCGGATTCTGTAAACTCCCTGGGCTCCTTATGAAACAGAAGTTCTTAAACCCCGGGTGTTCCACACGTCTTGCAAACACCTACTTGGATTATCCCACCTTGTAGAAACTCTATTTCGTCTGCACCGAGGAGTCTTTAATAAATGTTTCTGTATACACTGTAAATTGTATAATTATTACGAGATGTGTGCATTTATAGGTACCGTTGAGCCAGAGGATTAGATTCCAGGAATTTCTTCAGTGCCTTTTTCTTGTGTTCCAAATATACATCTGAGCCTTCATCCCGATACATTTGTTCATCATAATGTTTCCTTTTCTATTTCGGCTCAGCAGTATCACCCACTTCGGTCTTCACGACTAAGAGAACTCCCTCACTTGCCCTCAATATATCGATATGGCGAGTAATGGTCTTAAATATTTCTTCATTTATAATATCGCGTGAAAGTCTAGCTCTCTGGGCGAGCAAGTATTTCGAGCGAACCGACATCGCACTGAATACAAATAATTACTGTTGCTCCCTTTCATAAGGTTAGTTCTGAGTCTCCAACAAACGATTTTCGATCATTTCCAGGCATTCGGTGCAGATATCCAATAAGTCCTCGCAACGGTTTTGAATGTCACTTTCGTGGCTAGTTGGGAAATCGAGGTAGCGAATGTAAGCTCTATGGAATATTTAAGCACTTTTAGATTATCATCACAAGTACTGCTGACTGCAAGCCTGTTGCTCACATGCCACATCGCCGAAAATCTATATGGAGTTTGACAATGCTTCGCCCGGTAGCACAACAGCTACATTATTGTTGCAAGAGAAATAACCCACACCATGTATGGCTTGCATTACTCGTGCTAGTCGTTGGTATTTCGGTTGGTGAAAATATTTGGAGAATAGGTACAAGTTCTCGAGATGAAGACAATTATCTTCTCCCAGCAAGCCGAGTAAGATACAATTTGATGGTCCTGTGATGATGTACTTTATTGTATTTGGAAATAAACTTATTTTTTTGTGATTTGATGAAGATAGTTTCATATTCAGTAATAATTAGTATGGCTAGAGTAACATCTTCCTTGACAATATGTATGTTACCACTACGATCTTGTGGTGTTAACAGTGGAGGTGATTGCAAAGCGTGCGGAGCTGATTGCAGAGCATTTGGAGCTCATTGCAGAGTATGTAGAGCTGATTTCAGAGTGTGTGTAGAGCTGATTCCAGAATGTGCTAAACTGATTGCGGAGTGTGCGCAGCTCATAGCAGAACAGGGAGTACGTGTGGTGCTTGTGGTTATAAATAATCAGCGTTGCCAATTTTTGAATGCCTTTTCAAAATACCACTTCAAGTAAACTGATGTTACAAAGTTTCCACTGAAATGCCATAACTGAAGGTTTCATCCTGCATGAAGTTGCTTCATGCCATTGCAACATGCGCAAAACTGTCAATACTTTACCACAAAATGACAAAGCAGATGCTTCATGAGCACTGTATGTCCATACTGTTCAAAGTCTACAAAGATACTGAAACAAAAATGTAGAAAAGGAGCCAATTTATAAATTTTTATGTCAGTTCACAGTGATGTCTCGAAGAGGTAAGATCATACCAGAAAGCAGTATCATCCACACGCTGATGAGGAATGTACCATTTCAGCTGCACATTCCTGGATAAAATTTCTGCAGGCTGGGAATGAAGATAGCTAAAAGGTTGGCATGCGGCGATACGGGCATCAACATTCTGGACGAGGTGTGCAAGCAAAATGATAATCGCTTAATGCCTGAAACAGGATCTACAGTCTCGGCACCACAAAGACAAGATACTTGCACTGAAGGACGACGAAACAAGAAGATTATCAGATACCAGGCACGGAGAAAAAATATAAATGTAAGGTGTTTAC
Source organism: Clitarchus hookeri (assembly GCA_002778355.1). Lineage (NCBI taxonomy): Eukaryota > Metazoa > Arthropoda > Insecta > Phasmatodea > Phasmatidae > Clitarchus > Clitarchus hookeri. Next base: position 58,688 of record NQII01006099.1, read on the forward strand.
AGTGCGATGAAAGCCAAAGGGAAGTTGGGCGTGGGTGGAAAGAGCAAGCAGAAGGTACAAGAGAAATAAATAGTGGCAAAAAAGGGAAGAAAATTATGTAAGACCAAGAAAAAACATTTACTGGTGGATTTTCCCTACTTATAATGCCTGGCCTCAGACTCCACAGAGGCCCAATCGGAGCCACAAGCGGTATCGTCCAAGCCATCAACACAGCATCGAATTAATTGAAGCAGTTGATGGAGGCTCAAAGGCACAATGCAAATATGGAAGCTATTGCACAGTACATCGAAGATTTGCTGTCTCCCGACACAGAATTCCAACTACATGGGTTCCATTACTCTGAAGAGTGTCATTAGATGCAGCGAAGATATCGATTTACGAAACTGGATTCCATCGGAATCATGCTAGAGTTCGAGTCATGCATATACGATGCTGGAAAAATCCTCAAATCACCGCCACCTATAAACATTTTGCCTGTTAATATGATACGAATAAATTGCAATTTGGCATACGGCACATATTTCAATGGTAGGCCAAGCTATACATAGCACGAGTTTTCACCGATGGTCCCTCCAGGTTATAAATTGGTCGTGGTACTGCAAAGCATCTTTAACATTCCGGTCGTCGCGAAGAGAGGACACGAGGTAGTAGTGAAGATCAACAACCAGTGTAGAAAGTTGGAGAACTTTCGAAACGAAGAAATCACACTATTCTTGCATTTGAGAAGATGGGAATATATTTACGGTTACCAGAAGAAAAAACAAAGCAGTATATCAACCGGCAATCAGTATGCCGCATATCATCAAGGTGTTAACGAATACCAACGTGATTTTCCTTCGCAGCCTTGGCTTTGAGGTCGATCACCATGGAAGACTACATAAACAACGAGAAGCTTGTCGTTTTTGAAGACGGCATCTTGAAAGTGGGACTTCATGCATACCAGCCATTACTGATCGGATCATACACGCTACCATCGGAAGTTCGGATAGCGGTCCAACATCAAGATATGTGCAATTTTCTTTGTCCACCATTCCTGCGATTCAGGGAGACACAGACAAAAGAAAATGGATCCAACTTGGCATCGACGAAAATAATGAGCAATGGTATTACCCACCTCATCGATCGCATCACATATTTGCTAAATGGTGTCGAAGTAACCAGACGAGAAATGTCGGTATAATGGCTGCCATCAAAATTTATTTCTCACTTATGCCGAACGAGCTGTCTGCATTCAAGATGGCAGCCTGGGGGATAGAAGATGACTACATTGTTAATGTATACCCCAGAGGGAAATTCGATCTGCAATTCCTCTAGCGATGATACTGGGATTCACCGAAGGCTACAAACGAATTATCATGAAATCGAAGCAGGAACTGGTACTGCTCCTAGCCAATATACTTGCAGATTTCATCGCCGGTATGGGGGAAAACCTGAAGACAGTGGAACTGATGCTACAGTCTATCTAATCGATGGTGCCTTATGTTCAGCTGAGTATTTACGAATGCATCAATATGCTGAATAATGTGAAAGAGGCAAAAACATCGATTTAGCTTTCAGGTCGTGGAGTCTCGAGACTTAACCCGGATTGCCCGCAAGTCAGTGCATCAACTGGATGGTGAATTTCAGCTTTGCCACCTAGAAACCGAGGTACATAATTTTGGTGTACAGACCTAAACCCAGAACAATGTGAGAGTGAGCCATTTGTAGTTTGACACATGTAAAATAAAAACGTGGAAATATATTTTAATAATGAAAGCTATCCATACATGGACATAAACATGATTTTTGAAAATGGTCAGTACCTGCTGGCTAATCAAATGTACACTCAATTTCAAATTTCATATTATGGATGCTTCCAATGCCCGATACTGAGCCCAGATACTATCAAGAGTTTGGCCTCGCTCATGGTGTTTGACATTAGTAAACAGGGCGTGAATATCAGTTCGAATGAGGTTGACTGCAGGATCGAATTCACTACACATGGAAATACCCCCCCCCCCCCTCGCGCACACACACACGCATGCCTTCTGCCTGATACTTCACGACTGACTCACATCTTACAATTGTCGAAACAAAGACGTCAACATACTTTCGTGAATGCTGCAGAGGGTATAAATGTCGTGGGCCATAAGCGTCATCTATTTTGTCGGCTTCGAGCATGGACAGCAGGAGTATGTACTTTAATCTGCGAGGCTTCCAGAGCCAGAGCAGCTGCATGCCCAAGGAGATATTAATGTCTTACGACGAGTATAGCAAAACATTTACACACTCGTTCTGACCCCCATATTATTAATGGAAACTGTTGGACGAGAAAAGCAAGAAGACGAAGGACTGGCTGACCAAGTACCACCATGGACTGGAGAGGGAGGAAGGCAAGACTCCATACCACAAAGTGGAAAATATGCCAAGCAATTTGCTGATGCAGTATCCGCAAGAACCTCTAAGGTGGGGCCCGAGCAGAAAAAATGATCGAGAAACATGTGCAAAAACGAAGTTGAAATCATTGACATGCAGTTCTATTAAAACTGTCCTTCGCTGTTCAAGCTGATGAAATTTTACGACTAGCAGCACCATGTCTGCGACAGGTCAGATCCTGACTGGACATGGGTGTGTAGGAACCACATCAGCTCCGCAAATGGTTTGACTCGTCCTTGGACTGTGAATCTGCAGCCAACGACTAGACAAGATGTCACCATGACATCGGTTCCGATGTAAGTCTATCATCTGTTTCCTTAAGGAAACCATAAAATAATATAATCCACATACTTCTTATGCTACCTAGCATATTTATGTTTTGGAATAAAACTGATGGGTGAGAAACCTGCAGGGGTTCGTACAGTTGTACCTGGGAATGTAAACACACCTTTAGTTTAAAACAGTGAGTGCAAAATGCCATGAGCGGGGGGAATGGGTGAGGGGTGGGATTGTTTGTATGGGGGTATAGAGGTGTTGGTGGGAGTTGTAGAGGTAAAAAAAGGTTTTTTTCTAGAGGGGGAGGGGGTATACGAAGGTGATGGGTATGAATAAAGGAGAGTGCGTATTGTAGGGCATCTCCAGACCATCGACGAAAGAGTAGAGGTGTTTCTCGTCTCTTCTAACTGGTTGAGTCGACAACATATCTTGCATCTATGATGTCTTCGAACATTCCAGAGCTAATAGAATCTGTGGTTGTGCTATTGCTTTCTTCGGACATGGTACTAGTGAAGCCATCGACTTTTTGTCATTGACTTTTTCATGGGTGGTACCAGAAGTGCAATCTACTTCATTGGGTGGGTTGCCTATTGTAACATCTTCATTGACCTGTTCGGGTGGGCCACCTACAGCAGCTCCATCGCCATCACGACCCAAGCCAACAGTGTCAAGACTTCAATGTATGTACTGTGATGAAGCTTTTGGAAATAACATCAATGTTAGACAACACGAAAAGCATCAATGTATGATGAACCTGTTTCTCATAGCATATAGGTGTTGAGAAGTGTCTTTGTGTTTGCTCGTACTTACAATTTATACAAACAATCGGAAATATGTAAAGGACTAGTTCCTCCACCAGCAAAACCAAAATATATATTGTAGTCACCACAAACCGGTGATGGACTTGCAAGTACTGCTGTGTGCAATGATGATATTAACATGTCATCGCTATCTAATACTGTAAGTGATGATTCATTGGTGCTACCATTGGTAAGTGAGGATGTGCATCAGAAGTGTATGGACAATTCGTTGTCGATATCGGGTCGATCGTTTTGCCACTGTGGTGAGACGTACAGTAAAATAAGCAAGCACTTAGGCACGATAATTGTGGCAAATGCACGAAGAATACGGTATGGGCTTATTAGACTCTTGTCTGTTATAAGTGTGGACGTGAATTTAAGAGGTATGATACTACGAACTGAGAAGAAAGAGAGTGTCGTGAGGCATATCGCCAGCACTTCAAACAGTGTAAAACTCCTGATTGAAAACCTGTCCATATTCTAGGCATACCTAATGCTAATGGATTCGTGTTGAATAAATTTGCTTCCCATGGCAGTCTGAAAACTTATGATGAAAACAATTTGCTGGGTACACCGAAACATATTTGCATGTTTCTGTCAGTCATAAAAAATATTGTAATAAACCAACTTACGGAAGGGCTGGAAAACCACATATCTCTAAAATATTGTACATGGTGTTAATGTAACTACTAGAAACCAGAATTGAACCAGGATGAACATTGTAGACGGGCATTCAAGACCCATAATGTACCAATTTATATATATATATATATATGACTTCGAAAAGATTGTGGATGATAATATACAAAAGAAATGTCGCGATGAAGAAGAAATGGTGACGAAGTGTTAAGGATGGACACTCGTTTCGGTTTACCATTTACAGCTAAGAAAAAATGTAAGCCTTCCATTTAGAAACTAATATGAAGTTATTGTATTGCCTCGAAAATCATTGCAAAGAACTGTTTGTATGTATGTACAATTTTGTAAATAAAATGACATTTTTAAATATGGTGTGTTTTATAATTTTTTTTAAATATTGGCATTAAAAAACAATAGAGATAATTATGTTTACTCCAGGTTTGGAAGAAAGTCTCGTCGACAAAAAAAGATTGGAAATGGTCGACATGGGTGCTGTCTGATGGTAGATGCTAAAAAAAATAACTGGCAGAATCACTAGTGTCCAATAATGGCAAAATATGTATTAATGTCGTAATTTAGATGCCAATTGGCATATACCATTAATTGGTATGGCTGGATGGATAACTTTTGTTATGAAGGTCCAATGATTAATTTGGGAATGGGTGGTTGGTGGTGGAGGGGTGGGTGTGAGGTAAGTTTTATGTTCCTCGATTTTTAGCATTTTTAGGTTTGGAGGATTGGGAGAGGGAGGCGATGGGTGGTGAAGGGGTGTGTGGACATGGTAGATCCAGAATGATGGTCGGAGGAGGGGGCCAGATCTGCTGATCCTTCCTGGTCCACATGACTTGGCTTAGAGTCACTAATCCTCCTCTCCTGCTCTGATGATTAAGTGACCCATTTCGCTAGGTGACTCTAATTCTCTTGCACGGCTGAAGATTTTTCGGCTGTATCTTCGGGACCACTTTCCTAATTTTTCAATTTGTTGGAAATTTTTTGGTAAAAAAAGTAATTTTTTGGCAAAAGAATTCATTTCAGAAGTGGTTTTTGGAGTGAAACGGACGGTTTTGTGGATAGCATGGCCGTTCTAGGCCGCCGACAAACATGGCCGCCAAACATACCTATCAATATGGCGGTCAACTCCGACCTCTGATGCCAGATGCAAAGCGTCAAAACCGTCAAATATACACTACTCAAGTTAAAAATTATATTTAAGAAAAAAAAACACATTTCTGGCACCTAGACTTAGACCTACACCCCATGGGTTATTTGCTAAAAACTTAAACTAAATTACCAAATTATGTTACAATACGTGGTCTTATTTCCACTAATACGCAGATATATATTAAAATAAGCAACAACACAATAATGACAATGATGGAAAGAAAAGATGTAAGTGATTTAAGAAATACTTTGCTTCAAAATTACATTAAATGTCTGCAGGCAGATTGCACGTTTAAAACTTCAATTATACGAACATTTTTCTAGGTTTAATAAAAGTACGGCTCTTGTAACGTTACCAAAAATAAGTCGACAGCGCACATTATTGTGTTTTTATAACGTTTTTATATTTTTAGAAGAGTTAGTAAATTTACAAAGAAATTCTCAGTAAAATTTACAAAATATTTTCACAGCCTAGGGTAAAATTAATATAAATTCAACAGCAAAGTCTTTTCTTAAATTTTTATGGTTTTTAGCCAATGAATATGTGGAATGTGTTTGTTTATGTTTTTTGGGGATCGAGGTATTCTCGTTTACCCCACACTCCACAGGTGCTCCAACTTCACCGCGTTTCACCATCTTGGGCGCTGAAAATATCAGCTGTTAAAGCACCACCCTAACTAGACTAAACCAAAACTTGGTACTTACTCTTACTTTATCGTCTATCGTCTCAGCGCTGACCTAGAAACAGGGTTATGCAACATGGGAAGTTGTACTGACCCGGTTTATCTTTTATTGTCTCTAGAAAGCGATGTTTGCAGATCGGGTAAGTTTGTTGTTGCTACTCACGAGATTGTTGTGTATCTCGCGATTGTTCCATGCCAGAACCCACTTTTGCCGGATTTACTTGCTTGCTCTCCTTACATGCCCGCGCGTGTTTATGTGGGAATGGAGATTATGAAATTCATAACACGACTTCTTTTGCCACCCTTGTATCGATATAAACTCGTCGTGCAAGAGCGCGCTCACAAAAATATTCGCTGTAGAAGCCCAGTGTTAGAACAGAGCTCACCCATGTATACAACTTCATGTTAATGCATTATAGGCTGTCCACAGTTAACTGAGTACTTTTGGAAGCCCTGCATAGGATCTTGTTTCCTTCTCGTTTTGTATTCTTCCATGATATTAAAATTAGCATTGCCATGTGTTTTATCACTTTATTTATGCGTCATACAAATGAAATCGTGGAATCGTTAGGCACTCGCAATAAATAGTTAAGTTTAAAATAATATATATTAATTTGCTACCATCTTAAATATAACAATAAATACGAGTATTAATACATTTTTTATTATTTGGTATACAATTTTATATTATTAAGTATTTATTTATAGTCATTAAACTTATATTTACATATTTAATTTTTTAGAATTTTTTATGTCAAAGTTAATGGGGTCAATATCAAGATCACCGACATCCAACATAGTGGACAATATGGCCGCCGGCTGACCTGAAGCATGGTCAGCTTCATCGCTTCACCGCCCTACACTCTCTATTCCCCTATAAAATACATTGCGCCAAACTCTTCTTTATTATTCTACTGATATTAATTAACTTTTTCAGCATCACCTCTCGTTAGACGTGTTTGAAAGCATTCTCAAGAAGAGGCGCCGCTGTGGTGTAGTGGTTAGACTACTCGCCTCCACCAAGGCAAACCGGGTTCGATTCCCAGCGGGGTCACCTCCAGATTTTGGCATGTGGTAATGGTGCTGGACGATGCCGCTGGTCAGCGGGTTTTCTCGGGGATCTTCCGTTTTCACCGCCCTTGCATTCCTATGCTGCTCCATACCCACCTCGTTTCACCCACATCGACTCTCAAGACCTCGATGTTAAGAGCCGCCCAAATCTCTCTACTCCACTCTACAACACTCAATAAAACGGATTTTAATTCCGAGCAAGGGTGAAAATTCTAATATATTTTGTAGGTTGAAGATCTACAAAACTTTAATAACGCACCATTATAAAAGATATGTGGGAAAACAAAAACGGTGCAAGTTCTTAGTAGTTACCCAGAAACTGCCTTTGTAAGCAAATAATAAGAAGCACAGAGTGAGTGCGCAGAATAAGTTCAAGTGAATATGTTGAAAAGTATGATTTGTTTGGCCCCATCGTTTTTTGTAAATGCTGCCAATTATAATTAATAATTCTAACAAAAAGCTAATGATATGCCTTTTCTCTGACTGGATGCAATTTTAAATTAAATTTTAGTAAAATAGCGTAATTGGTGGCACTGATAATGAAAACAAGATAGTTCTTTGCCACGCTTAATTCGTTCTTCCCTTAAAAAAATTTGCAATGGTAATGATGATGTTTGGGTTTTCACTAAATAGTAATATTATAACTGTAGTGCTATATAAAGTTAACTAAAATCGAACGAATGTAGACAATTTGGTAGATATTATCATCAGTCTATTGACAAAAATGTAGTTTATTTGATAATTATGTTGAATATTTATGCACTGATATTTTTTATAAAGACGGTAACTAACGTTTAAGAACGACTTAGTTTATGAATAGCTTAGTTTTGTGGTCATAAGGCCATTGACCTTGGCCACACAGTTTGCCATTTGATTAAATAATCTTATGTATTATGAAATTTAAACTTTTTTTTTCTAAATTATTATATTGTTTCTTAAAGCTGTCGGAATAGATAATTCCATTCGTGAACCCGTACACTCTTAGGAGCTTTATCACTTGATGCTTTTGTCATCTAATATGTTCATTACAATCTGCTAAAATATTACTTTATTTCACAGATATTTCGATATATATGTGATGCTCGTGTTACTACATTCATTAAATTGATCAAATCCCAGATTTTAATGATTGTGTAGACCCATGACCTAAACTTTTATTTGTTCTTGCAGTAAACCAAAGTACTGCTATAATTAAAAAAAAATATGATTTAATTAAATAGAGGATTGACACATAATACATGTGAATGTGTTTCAACGTTATTCATTTAGTTCACTCTTAAGTAATTGCGTAGTACAGGGAGCGGCAGAAATAACTCCCGAATGTGAAAGGCTAATAAAAAATACACAAACGATTCTAGTCAAAATTTTATTAAACCATCTAAAATAAATATGTCTGCCATTTAGTTTAAATTAATTTTTTTAATTTTCACTTAATCTTTAAACATAATATTTTTTAATTTTCACTTAATTTTTAAACATAATTTTTTTTTAATTTTCACTTAATATTTAAAAGTAATATTTTTTTAATTGTCACTTAATTTTTAAACATAATCTTGTTTTAATTGTCACTTAATTTTTAACATAATGGTTTTTGAATTTTTACTTACTTTTCAAAAATAATCTCACTCAAATACCGACCGTCACTGTCTATACATGTCTGAAGCCTCACTCTGAAATTACGTATTACTGTCCTCGTCATCTCTTGTGGAATTTCCGCGATTTCGTATCGGATAGCAGCTTTGAGTTCATCGATTGCCGTCGGTTTGTTTTTGTAGACTCTACTCTTCAGGTAGCCCCAGAGAAAGAAGTCACAGGCGGTAAGATCGGGTGAACGAGCTGGCCACGGGATGTCGCTTCGCAGTGAGATTAAACGCCCTGGACACATTTGTCTTAGGGCTACCGTAGATTCTCTTGCTGTGCAAGCGGTGGCACCATCCTGTTGAAACCATACAGCAGGATTTTCACGTTCATTCAGTTTCTGCTCCAGGAAGTTGTGTAGCATCTCTACGTAACGATGAGACGTTACTGTAACTGTTCGTCCTTACTCCTAAACAAAATACGGGCCTATTATTCCAAAGTCTGCTACAGCACACCAAACAATGACACGTTGACTATGGAGAGGTCGCTCATGAAGTTGCCGAGGATTATTTTCTGCCCAATATCGAAAATTCTGTTTGTTGACGAATCCTGATAAATGAAAATGTGCTTCGACACTTGAGAGCACAACTTAGTCTGTTGGAACGTTTTCCAGGACAGCCTGACAAGATGCAATACGGTTGGCCCAATCACGTTCACTAAGTTCCTGCACTACCATGATTTTGTACGGATGAAAGTGGAGGTCTTGGTGTAAAATTCTTCTCACACTACGATCAGATATTCCCAAGCTGGCAGCGTGCCTACGGGCTGGACGTCTTGGAGATTTGGTAACTGCTTGTTGGAGTAATTGAACGTTCTGTGGAGTTCGAGCGCTGCGAGTTCTACCTGGCGGTGCATTTTTAAAGCCGAACCTGTGACTAAAATTTCTAACCCACAATAGAACGGTTTTCCTGTCAGGAACTGTACCGTGCCGACCTATTCCGAACCGCGTACGAAATAATCGCTGCGTTGTGATTACAGAATGGCAATTTTAAAATAGGTTTCAAGGACGAACGCACGATGTTCACCGCTCCATGCCATGGTGGCGACTGAAATGGCAGCAGTGGTGCTGCACTATGACACAACCCCGGGCCACCTACCACCACTAGCGCCGAGCCCATGGCGGTAGAAAATTCGGGAGTTATTTCTGCCGCCCCCTGTACAATGAATTAAGGATATTACAATACATAGGAAACGTTTTATAGATTTGGGTATACATAACGGTTTTGATACGAATTTGCAAGCAGTTTGATACCCAAGCCAGCTAGAACTTGAGGTATAATTTTATCTATAAAAACGACAAGGAGCGAACTTTAGAAATAGTTTCAAATCGGAAAAGAACACAAATTATATTTACACCCCACGGCTTGCACAGTTGTCAGATAGCGATAGTTTTAAATTTCAAAATTAAGTAGAAGAATTGTAATAATCCAGGTAACTCTATAAACTGTCAACACATTATTTCTTTATTCTTGTATTTTCTTTTCTGTTGACAGCAAGTTTTATAGCAGTATTTTTAAAAACCCCGATTATTTGACTCCCAATAAATCAGTCATGTGACATCTGTCAGAAGCCGTCGTACTACATTCTATTAAAAACATCCACAAGGAAATCAAGATAAATGAATGAAATATATACAAATTATATATCAGTAATTCTTTAAAGACTACAAAATAGATTCATGCAACTAAAATGTCAGAGCAAATTTTCTATTTAAAATTACAAGCTGAATTTCTATAATTATAAGTTTTATTAATAAAGTTCCAAATATCGGCATGATTTTAGCTCGATAGAAAACTATCATGAAAAATCCGTTTCCTTTTCTCACATACAGTACAGCATTGTACAACGAAGGAATGAGAAATATGCTCATTGCGTACTCCTGAGGGCAAATGAAAATAGTGACGTAAAATCAGTCGCTACAGATTTGCAGTTTAGCCAACTTCTGTTAAACACGTTGTAAATGTTTGTTAAATTATTGTTACTAATCTTGAAAAAAGAACATTTTAATAATTGTTACCTTCAAGAAATAAAAGCTTTTTTATAATTAACTTGAAAAATTCTTGTAACTGAAGAGGGAATATTTCACATCTAGCAGATTAAACAAATGTGTTTGTAAATTCATTAAACTGGTGGGTGCAACAAAAACGTTTCGTGGTACGAATTAATAGTTTCGTAATTTTAACGGAATATTTATTTTGTTCACTCAAGAATGTAACTGGAACAACCATTTTTGTAGGGGTCGCGGTTACCCTGCTCGCCTCCCACCAAGGCGAACCGGGTTAAATCCCCGGCTGGGCTACTCCCAGATTTTCGTAAGTGGAAATCGTGCCAGACAATGCCGCTGGTCGGCGGGTTTTCTCGGGGATCTCCCGTTTTCCCCACCCTTGCATTCCGGCGCTGCTCTATTCACACCTCATTTCACCCTCATCGGCTCTGAAGACCTCGTTTTTTAGATCCACCCAAATCTCTCAACACAAGTCAACAGTTTTTGTACATTTGTTTCAAAAATCACATTCCTCAGGAGTCATTGATTTTTCACAACTTTCCTCAGAAATATTTCTGAGTTAATTAATTCGCCAAATAAAAATCAGTCGACTGTAAACAACCCGAGAAAGTCGTACTTCAATAGTTCCATTCCCTCCTTGTGCACTTGCTTCCACAAATTTTACCTTAAAGCAAACTTCATCAGTCGATTTTATATACCGCTGAATTAATAAGTCTTTCAGAAAAGCAATACGGAAAGTGTCAAGTAATTAAACATGCTCTACTTTGTATAGATGAAATTTTTTTTTCTTATTTCATACACTCGAACTTTACGTATTTCAGATGCATGCAAATCATGGATGGTACACAATAATTTCATTCGATAATGTTCCTTTCCTTCAACTCATCGATTATTGAACATATCTCACCAATGTGCGAGTGATCTACACATTTTCGCTGATCAATCAAACGTCTGAGTATATAAACAAGTTCATTTGGGTCATCGGGAAATACAGAGCATTCTTATCGTCTTTAATCTTCTTCAGGTCAGTTTTGGCAGCAGACTTGTTGGAGAGATGTGTGAGAATATCAGGAAAAAAACGCGATTACTTTCAACACGAAAACTGCCTTCATTATCGTCTTCATCACCTTTCCCTTTTTCAGTACTGAGTTTCCTTTTCTTGACAGTTGAGGTGTCATTGGCGGAATTCCGTTTTCGCAGGTACTGGTGTGGCGTATTTGTATCGAAGTTCGTGCAGTTGACCTGCCAGTAAAGTACATTTTTTTTTGTACGAACTGTCAGTGTAGCATGCTGAAAGTCGCTTGTATTGACTATAGTCCCGTTCCGCCTTCTACGAAAATATTATGTGGAGTATTAATAGGAGGTAGAGATGTCGACACGCGTTTTTTTTCTCGGTAGGAGAAGGAACGCTATGGATTGTGAACCTTGACGTGTCTACTCAAGTATTCACCTTGAGCGAACTTACTAGGGAAGTATTTGCAGATAAAAATAACACGAGATGGGCTCTTCAGGCATTCACCCTTCTCATGTCGCCACGCACTGTTGTCGGAAGCATTCACTTTTTCGCAGTATCGGCTCCGTCCTTGATTCTGCGATGGAGGCATTGGTGTTGACTCGATCTCCATCGCAACCAGTCGTAGGCCTCCGTACGCACGGACAATTTTCATAACAAGGAGAGTCGTCACTTCCCAGCCGATGTTGACGTCACCGCGTCAGAATGACAAATGTCTTTTTTTCTATATAGTAGCGATTCATTTTACAGTAAAGAGCACACCTTGTGCCCACAGAAGACCTTCTGCCATGAATTGTTTAACTGTAAAAATACGGAACACTCTGAGGAAATTTACATACACGTTCGTGCGAGAAGTAATAACAGGCAATTGGAAAATACGCCAACGTCTTAATTGATATGATTATAAATATATGGGTATAAATATAGGAATATAATAAATGAATCTACATAATTATAATTATGTATAAAATTAATTTTAAAATTTTTAAATTTCTGTATTTATGTGTATTATATCTATATATTACATACCATTTTGTAAGATAATGCAACATGAAAAACCACAGTTATTCTGCCCAATCTCGGAAGATATTAAACCGATTCCTCCCAAATTCCGCAGACAAAATAAACTAATTAATACCATGTAAAGTGATAGTGATATGTTTAAGAGGATCAGACATTCAGAAAGGTGACTGTATTACATTTGGATTAATATGCAATGACTTCGAAACACTGTAACCAATTAGGTTTACAACAAAATTTAATATATTGGCATGCAACTAATATTATGGTATTCCGTGATAACATGTGCAATAAAAATTGGCAAGGCACCCATTTTACAATACGGCGGCCATAAAATATTTTTGTTTAATTTGGAGTATGCACCCCACCTTTGAGCAGTTTCGACAAAACTTAGTATATTGAACGTAGCGTATACAAAAATAAATTATGGTGAGGCATGGATTATATTGTCCACCATTTGGTAATATCTTGGTACTTTTATGTCATCTCGGGAAATATTAACAAAATGCCACAAAATTTGACAAACGAGTATTACTACTGTAGACTATGTAACCTGGTATACTTTAAGTTAATTGAATAAATATTTCTAAATTGATTACTAGATACACATAATATATATTAATTTTATCCACAGTAACCTTTCACCTTAATCTGAGAGTATGGCATATTTCATCAAGTTTACACCCATAAAAATGAAGAAGTAAGAATAGTATTTAGCTATATTGGTAACTATTTATTTTTAGCGTACATTCTGAAGGAAATAAAGGCTTATAAGATCACTTTTCTTTGTTTGTGTGTGTGTGTGCCTGTGTCACTACATTCCTCATTCAATCCTTGAACACGTGGAACGAATTTCACCAAACTCGGTCGGTACACATAAAGTATCAAGTAAGAACACTTGACATACAGTTTTCGACCACGCCGGGCACTTACTTACAAAATGGTGGGCATTTTAAAATTAAGGTTTTATATGTGATATTTTGGAAACCATTCAACCGATTTAAACAACATTTTTTATGCTGACGGCGCAAGTTGTAAGCATTAAATTCAGAGGTGAATATTGTTGTTGGAAGAAAGAGCCACATAAAAATAAAGCTTTTACGTTATATTTTGAGAAACTATAAAACCCATTTTCGCCAAATTTGGCACTTAAAAAATGCTATGACTGGCGAGGTATATTTCAGTAATTGAACTTAATTAGACATTTATTTTCATAATGGTGACCATACAAATATTTTAGATTTATTTGGAATTACTGCCATACCGTTTAAACTATTTCAACCAAATTTTGTACGCTGACAGTATCCATTACAAGCATAAAATAAACCAAAAACAAAACTTTTGTCCGCTATTTTGTAAGCTAGCGCTACTAGAATTAATAAGGTTTTTGTATAACTTCTCGGGTAACAGTTGACAGATTCCCGTCATGTTTGGCAATCAAGTAGTACTGCCACAGTGGATATGAACAAATATTTTTTAAGTCAGACACTTATTTTCAAAACGGCGGGCATGTAGATATTTTTGCATAGTATGCTATACCTCCAAAAACATTTAATCAATTCCAACTTAACTTTGTATGCTGGGAGTATATATAACAATTATGAAATCCATCTACAAGAACCCTCTTAGGTCCTTTATTTAGTAAAATAGTACTTCACGAACAAAAAAAAAATTTTTACATCATATCTTGGGAAACAGTGTTTCGATTCCTACCAAACATGGCAAACAAGTAGTACTGCAGTAGGTTATGTCAAATTATGGGTTTTAGGTATTTCAGACACTTATTCTCAAAACGCTTGCCATTTAGCTATTTAAATTTTGTATTTTTTATCGTCGAAACCATGTAATTAATTTAAACAAAGTATTGTATTATGTATGCATATATTACAACAATTAAATGTGTAAAAAATTATTTTTTCTCCGCCATCTTGTAAAATAGTACTACTTGAAAAATTTAAGTTATGTGGTCTCCGAAATCACAACTTATTTGTACAAAATTTGGCAAATAATTAGCACTATGGCAGGCTATGTAAACTAATAAATTTTGAGTGGGTCAGACATAAATATTTGCAAAATGGCTGTCATATAAAAATTAAGCTCCGAATTTTCGAACTACGAAACTGCTAAACAAATTTCAACTTAACTTTGTATGCTGACAGTATCAGTTTTATCCATCAAAATTGTCACTGAAAAACCTTATTTCTCCGTCATTTTGTAAGCTAGCTCTACATGTAATAATGTAGTTTTAATGCCGTACCTCGGGAAACCATCAACCAATTTCTTTAAAATTTGGCGGAAAAGTTGTACTGTGGTAGTCAATTAAATTATATTTTTTAAGTTTGTATGTCTCTTATTTTCTAAATGACACATATAAAAACATTTTAGATTAGTGTGCTTTATCTAAGAAACTATTATTCATATTTAAATTTAACTTTGTATATTACATCTATGATAAAAAAACGAATGTGCTAACATACAAACTTTTTGTCCTCCTTTATGAAGAGTGTCACATGTTCAATGGAGGTTTCGTGCCATATCTCGAGAACCAATCAACCGATATGAATACGGAGATCCTTCATTACAGTTTTTCTTGCAAAGTAGTGTCATGTAAGTAAACAGAACATTTTGCTATATTTACGGAATAACTCGTCTAGTTTCCACAAAATTTTGCACACCTACAGAAGGCCAAGTAAAGTTATATTATTTAAATGGGGTCAGGCAATGGTTTTAAAATGTCAACCAAAGAAATATTTTGATATGTTTGGTATATCGACTGAACAATTTATCAATTTCAATCAAACTTTCTATACTGACATTACATATTAAAAATATCGTGTAGCAATTTTGTAAAATAACACTATTTACGAAATAAAGGTTTTTATTCCATATATACGTAAAGAATCCTGTAATTTAACGGGAATGTTATCAATGTTGTGTATTTGGTCTCATTTCGTATTTCATAACTGGATCAAGTCTTTCCGGGGGGAGTTCTCTATGTTTTATTTAGGTGTCTGCTAAGGACAGTTACATTCCGCCGTTTTTGGCGCCTGTATTTCAATGTAATGGTATAGATTTTATGGAATGGCATGTGCTCAAAATAATAGCTTATTCAATAGCATAAGTGGTATTTCGTAGTGGTTGGGATGCGTTGTGGGTTTCTCCCCTACTTTGTCCCAACCCGCGTGTTGTACTCGAGGCCTGAGAAGCGGAGCGGCGTGTGACAATAGACACGCGTCTTATCCGCAACGCTTCCAGAGGTTTTAGGAAGGCGGCGAGATTCCCGTCCTAAAAACATTCTTTACGTCCTTCGCAATCATAAACCCCGGGACGGAGTTGCAAGCCCCAGAGAGACTGTGGCAAGACGACGTAAAGCAAGGCCGTGATTCAGGGCGGATATCCGCGGTTTGCTGGGTTGTGGGCAATCCTAACGAGTGGGCGGTCGGAGTCCTACGGGAAATGGTGCTGATGAGTGTGTTTTCTCAGTGTGCTCCTAAGGGGAAAGTGAGTTGACAACAGTTCGTACCCACTTAAGTTTCTTATCTAAAAATAACGTTCACGACTCCCTTACATGTAATATAACATAGTCATGAATCGGTTTACTTTGACCCATGTATCGAGCAAATAAAACGTTTCTATTACAAATACCACAGTCCTCAATTTTAATTGGCGCTACTTTCAACATACTTGAAGAAAACGCAGAAATATTTCTGCACAAGCTGGCCTACAAATATTTCTACGTTTATTTTATGACTGCGATTGGCCAATTAGATATTTGACGCCTCCTCAAGATCTCTGAACAAACAATACACTGGTAGCCAAATGCAGTTTCAATAACGGCATCTCACTGTGGGAGCGAAACCAATGAGCAAGTGAAATGCGCTTGAGTATACAAATGAGAGTGAAGTTTAGCCTGCAGGTCACTGAACTTCCCTAGTGGAAATACACTGAGGAACACCTGGTAGTACAAAACAGATGGTTCTTACAACACAAACGGTCCGTGTGTGGAGAGAGCACTGATTGTAAGTGGAAAGGCTTCACCTGCTCAGTTCTGCAAGTGTCTTATCGCATATCGTCTGACATCACGACGAGTGCTTTTCGCTGTGCGGTTCCATTACGTGTCCATCAGAGAGTGTCTGCAATTCCTGGAAGATGACAGCGAGCACCATTAGAAAGGTTAGGTGTCCTATGCGTGGTCTTATAGTGGGACTCACTTGGAGCGTGACATGTAAGTGGTCCATATGTGGTTGAGAATATGGGTGACAGAGGGTTCCAACAGCCTCATAACCTAACCAGTATCACCTCGCTGCACTGATGAGGGCCAGGACAAAAGGATCATTTGGGCCACCTTGACTGATAGATCAGCAACCGCACGCGCAATCAGAGCCACCGTGGCCTCGTATGTTTTTGCACGAACATAACAAATCATCGATTGTTAAGAGGTAGGTTACGTTCTCGTGTTCCTTCGGCACGTTATTCCTTGCCACCTGCTCATCGCCGGGGACGTTTTCTGTGGTATAGGGAGAGAGTGTGTAGGCGAGGCGAATGGAGGTCAGTGGTGTTCAGGAATGAGAGTCATTTCTTGTCTTGGACAGTGTGATGGCCGTGTTCGCGTTCGTAGACGTGTGGTTGAGCGGAGGAATACATCGCGTATTCACTCTAGCCGTATGAGATCCACACTTGTGATGATGGTGTGGAGGGGGTGCATAAACTACACATCGCGATTTCCTCTGGTATATATTCATGGGAGCATGAAGAATGTGTCTTACATTCGTGACGTTTACAATCCTGTCATCCGACCATATCTTGACACACAGGAGGAACCAATCCTCCAGCAGGATAATCCACGTCTCCATGCTGCTAGGGCAACACATGCATGCGCCATACCCCGGCTCGCTAGACATCTAGATAGCCCCATCGAGCATGTGTGGGACATGATGGGACTGCGACTGACATCCAGTCCAGCCCCGGGAGCGAACATGGTTCAGCTATGCTAAGAAGTACAGTAAGCGTGAGATACAGTAGGGTAGACTGGGTACGGTTGTGCTATTTTGCATTTGATCGGCCATAGTTTTGTATGTATACCAGTTAGCTAAATGAAAAGTGCTTTTTCGTATAATTTCTACATAACCCTACATATAATGAACTAAAACTTTTCCCTAAACATAATAGTTTGCACACAGGAGCAAGGGAAAATGTCACAACCGACCACACCCCAGGGGCCGTTGTGACAGTGCTTGGGTTCGAATGTGACAGGTTTAATAATACTCTGAAATGGTCTGAAATCACTTTTATTGCAACACTGTAGCATTAATATTACATAACATTCTTTTGAAAAGAAAAGGAACAGAAAAAAGTATGTTTGAGAAAACTTCAATCACGTATAACTAATAAGGCACTATAGCATTTATACACATAATAGGTAATTATTAAAACCAGTCTTCACATTACAATGAGTCTCAAAATTTTTGTTTTACCTAGAAACTAGCATAACTATGCATAATCAAAATATAAAAGAAATGTTAATTAACATCATAAATATCAAAATTATCGTTCTAGATAGAAATTAGCTTTACAGGAACTCTTTAAGAATAAAAATAAAACATTAATAAAAGTAACCTCCAAATCTTTTAAATAAAAACACGACAATGTGTTCTTCAACAAAAAAATAAACATCTTTGTATCAACATCTGAACAAGGACATTCGATTAATTTGAAACATTTCTGCTGCTTGTCGCAGAGATACACCTCGTTTTGTTTCAATATATGCATTTTCGTATTGAGTAATGTCTTGCCTCCACCTTTCCGTCTTCCGCGAGCGTTGTCTGGGCATCTAAAACAATAAAACACAACTTTTACTTATGTCACAACCGTACCCACAAAAAATGTCACAACCGTACCCAACGCACTTTTTTTTTCATAAAAACAAACACCATGCCAAAATGAAATAATCTATAAACAAAGTAATCACTGCTTTTTATTTACTAATGTATATGTTATATAGATAAATAACACTTAATACTCAATCTGTATATATGCAACAACAATTATCAAAAGAAATCTAACAAAAACACTTACTTTTTACTGTCAAAAACAAATGCGGCTAACGCAATACTGTGACACGGGTTCAGACATGCAAGCCCCTCCCTTCGCCGTTACCACTACTCGCTAATCCGTATACTTTGGCTAATATTTCGACTGTCACTTTCGTACCCTGGCACAACCGTGCCCAGTCTACCCTATGGCATTCGGTAGACTATTTCTTCCAAATTTTTTAATGTAGTTGTCAATTAACTGTGATGCCGGGACAACTACATCGAAAGATAGGGTTAATATTTAAATATTCAAGTGTAATACGTGCTTGGTGTTGAAATGATTAAATTGACGGGACACGGAAATGAATAGATATCTTAAGACATAAAAGTGTTTTATTTTCAGTTGTAAATTTGCTGTTTTGTTTGCAGTGTATACAAAATTTTCTTGCAGTTACCAACTATTTAAAATTGAACACTTCAGATTTAAATATTTTCGCAAAACGTTGAGCACTTCATTTAAAGACTGATGATGTCATTCCAGGAAGATTATTGGAAGAGAACTTAAGTTTTAAAACTTATTAAACTGAAAACTGATGTAGCAGCTATTTCAATATATATTAAAATATAAGTTTTCAAACTTTAATCTTGAATTACTGCTTCACGGTTTTTACTATTTTGTCAAGTTATAAATGTGTATTAAAATATCGAAGCAGTAAAAAAACTGTGATAAATAGTCACGAATATTTCGGTAAGGGGCAGAATTAGTTTTTCACGAAACTAATCATTCAAAATAATCTATAAACCATTGAAAATTAAAATCTCTTCGGTATTTCATAAGACTAATCAACTCCAGAAAATTTACAACAGCGTATCTGAGATTATACAGTTAATATTTTATTAAAAAATATAAGGGAACTTTCAACTAAACACGTCAAAAGCTTTTCTCGCTATATTAGCTAGGAGTTGTTTTATAGCTGTAAGTTAATTATGTATTTAATTTTAAGTAAGAATAACCAAGGAAATGCAAATAAAAAGGTGAATTACAATAATGAAAATGCAGTTGGTTGAATTCTGTCTCGATTTATAGCTATAATAGGCACCAAAGTTGAAAAAAAATATTTTCATAAAAATGAAGCCATAATTATAGCGGATGGAAAATTTTTGAAAACAGTGAAGTGATAAAATTTTAAAGAATTTCATAAATTTGCGAAATGCTGTATGTATAAATAACTAACATATATCTGAATTCGTTTAAGTACACGATAAGAATGATTAAAATTTTAGATTTTTTAAGCTGTAATATTTGCCGAAAATTTTTTTTCGCACCATGGTAATAAAAATTCTGTGTTACATTATACAAACATACCAATTTTAAAAATAATCACTTCAAAAGAAAGTAGACATGAAAACTGAAAATATTGCAATATACAATATAACTTTCCAACTACAGTATAAACCGATTAAGATATTTTATTCTAAACTTCAATAATAACTACTTCATTCTAAAATTATTTAGGAGAGTACATACAAATGAAAGGTCCAATATGTATCAAGTTTGTAAAGTTTTTAGGGGAATCCAGACAACCATCCCAGTGTTTTCAACTGAGAAACATGCAAAATAAACCATTCTAGTATCTTCTAGTAAAACATACACAAATGAAACTTGGAGAAATAATAGTTTTGAGGTAATATATTTTTGATATAAGTGTACGAATAACTTTATAAAGTAGCAAAAGCATAAGCTTGCCAATGCTGAATGAATAAAAATTAAGGATTCATTCAGTGATGTCAATATGTTTTATAATTCCTTTTGCAGGGTTTGTACAGTCCCTAAGGGTAATCAAAATCAGGAAATATAACGATGGTTTAGTAAAAAGTAACAAATTTGAACTTTTTTTTTATAAGTTAAAGAAAGATGTATTTAGTTTTTAAGAGTGTTACAATCCGCTGTTGGTGATACAGTATTCTAAATTCAAAATCACGAAATGAGCACGTTCTAATCTCAGACCATCTCCGAAGTTTAAGCTTGCAGATGTTTTGCACTTTATGCTCGTAATTCTTTTTTCCGTCAACTTCGCTTTGTTCGTGAGTAATGAAGTCCCGCTCCACGTTTACGGAAAAGACCCGCACTGGGTTCTTATCTCATCTCGAGAGAGACCATTTAACCTGTCACCCGGTGCTTGGAAGTAATTTTTCTGCCTCTGTTTGCGCTCATTGTATACGCTCTCGCCTCCGCTTCACTCGGCTGCTCTTGCCGAGATCATCGTCAGATTTTCCCCGCACTAGCACTTTGTCAAAAGTTCCTTTTAAAATTCCTTTCTTTACTGCATTAAACGTAAACTATATTTCATCACAAAAAATAAAGGAAAATGTCTAAATGCTTTATTGCTGATTTGAAACACCGTGTATGGGAGATATCCAGCTATTCCTCGAAAACATTTAGCTCTAAATGTATATATATATATATATATATGTCAAACTGTGTATGTACAAGTTTGTGTAAGTATGTTTAATCTCTATAAGACTGTACATTATTTCACGGATCTGGACCAAATTTTTCAGGGATTCTGTTCAGTGCCCAAACTAAAGTAGGCTCAAGTGTATGCTAAAATGGGTTCGGGCCCTTCATTAAATCCAAAACCCCTAAAAGACCTTAACACTGGGTACATTATCTCAATTGAACAACATTTCACGGATCTGGAGCAAATTTGGCCGGGATGCCATTCAGTGTCCAACTTAAAATGCGATATATCCCAAAATAAGCTTCGGTCCCCATTGGACCCAAAGCTCCCGAAACCTCTAAAACGGGATCGTGAATCACTCATTTCCTTGTAATACCCATGCAACTTCGGTTAATTCTGCTAGTAATTTAAAGAAATGAAATATGTATCTAGTAGTTGTGATATAACGAAAACTAACACTATTCGTTTAAACTTTGTGTCGAAGCCACTTTCACTCTAAGTATCCTGATATATTAATATGAAACTAATTTTTCACACTTCAGTTGCAATCTAAGAGTTGTAATATTGTTTTAAATAACGCGGCCATAAGATTTTGGCACTAATTTTTTGTTTTTATATTAACTTTGTAAAATATCGACTGTAAAATTGTTCAGTTTGCTTTTCAATTCTATTAATTCTATTAAGCAACAAATAACTGTGTTTGCTTGTGAAGTTATGATACCTTAATGATAAAACTTATATCTTATTTACTTGAATTCTTGATAGAAGGAAAGAGGGCATGTATGAAGGCTTGTTTATCTCAGTTTAATTTGCGAAATAATAACTGAATACAGAATTTAACTTCTAATCAAATACGTCTTATTTTTTCAGATTTTTAGTAACGTATTCTTTTGTTGAATTATTACTTCTAAGCAATTGGTTCCAGCATGTTGATATTATAAATTATCAGCGTAATTACTGACAAGGAATTGTAACATAAATAAGTGATGTGTGAAATAGAGCAAAAATTTCTTAATAACGTGGACACAAATTTTTTACTCGTTTTCCCTTGTGCGACTCTGTTAGTCTTAATGTGAAACGTCTCTTAGGAGTTACGCTGAACAATAATAATTTAGTATTTGGAAGGCCAAACTCAGGCTGGCCAAATCGCAGAGAGAAATGGAGTCTTAACACAAGAAGTATTTATTGAACAAATTAATTGTATTTTTTGGGTACCCAAAAAATACAAGTAATTTGTTCAATAAATACTTCTTGTGTTAAGACTCCATTTCTCTCTGTGATATATATATATATATAAGTAAGAACAAACTTGAAACAGTAGGGTCCGTATTGACTCTCTCAGTATGTAACGATAGTGAATTTAATGAAATCTAAAATATGTTCTACGTTAACAGCATTGGTAGATATTAAAGAAGCTACATTGATGTAAAGGTGTAAGTTGAATAATATAGATGACTTTGAGAGACAGGATTTCAGTAGTAGGAGGAAGGAGATGTCTGCCATAACGTCACAGGTGCCGCCAGCAGCCAAGTTGGTCGGTGTCGTACACCATATTAGTAGGCGTCAGAGCCAGGACTCGATGCCATGTTGGATGTTCTTCCCCCGTCATCTGAAGGAAAAAAAAAATCTTCAATAATTTATTTTATAAAAAATATTTTAATAAAAAACAAAATAGTGTCAGTTCGCAAACTTGTATTTTTAATAATTATATCCGTTTAGAGTGTCTTTGAAAATCATTATTTTATTCTTCAAGGAGAATAAAAAAAAGCAATAGATTTTTGTTGCCAAGAAACTATAGAAATAAATTTCAATAATTTCGACCAGCCACTTAAGTACCTAGTGAATTAGGGAACGTTTTCATCCCCTCCTCCTTCATAAAAATCTGTAAACAAAAAAATCTGTAAAATTAGCAAAACACCACTCATTCCAACATCCCACACCACCACCCATCCATTAAGGAAACAGCTACACCCATCTCCTCACCATCCTCATCACTCTCCAACCACTCTCCTTCCTCACACCCCTCATATCCCTCCCCACACCTATCACCTACCTCACCATTTCCTCAACACCACCTCACCGCCCCCACCTTTACAACCTCACCCCCTCACGTCTCCCCACCATCCCTCCCCACACCCACTCCAACACTCAACCCCCCTCTCCGCCCACACCGCGATCACTCATTCTTCAAACTCACCACACCCCTAACCCCCTTAACACACTCTTCACTTGCCACACAAAATTATAAATATCGAGGATCATGTAATGCCCTAACCCCGCTCACCCTGCCTCCCAGTCATAAAAATCGATCATAGCACATATCCTTATACCAATATTTTATTTAGTTTTTTTATGTTATACACACCATACATAAATTTTCATTATATTATAACCAATGTATTATAGGTTTAGTGCATAACCTTAAATCACAATAACATCAAGAAATATTCAGAATTTAATATTTTGTTTACAAAAAATTATAGTACATTTATGAATTTATGTATTTTAAGTAAATTTAAAGGTAATTCATGTATCATACAGCTGGTATGTATTTTTTTCAGTTGTGTCTGTAACTGAAATCATAGGATACCCACATTTTCGCAAGTCAGGTTGTAAGCAAGCGAATATTTATAGGCATATCCGATTATAATTTACCATTTCTTAGGGCCAGGTTCACTAAATTCAGTTTACAAGCATAATTTATAGTGTCAGGAATGTATGCATGTATCACCCCAAAAACCATTTATATATATAGTAATTAGCTAAATTAAAAATAGTATTTGCATCATAGTGCTTTTTTATCAAAATCAGTTTATAACAGGGGAAGAAAAGATGTAGGGTTAAAATATTTAAATCATAATTTTATATTTTTTTCAAATTTATTACAATTTATTACAATATAATTATTCTTGATCGCTTTCATAAAGTCTGCATCCATATAAACAACACCTTCATTTTTAATTCATTAAATACGAAACCAACTACTCGGACACTGCTGAACTCCGCGCTGTCGTGCAGTAAGTTTGGAGGCAAAATCTTTGCAGCAGAAGCGACACCGATATGCCACTTAACGTTCTGTAGATGATACATTAGCGGTCCCAGATGGTTCGGCTTTCATCACGTCGGAAGGAGCAGGAAGCATGGATGAAGATGTTTTCTTGGAAAGAGATGTTACTCGTGGTGATGAAGTGCCAAGCTCGTCGT
Source organism: Clitarchus hookeri (assembly GCA_002778355.1). Classification (NCBI taxonomy): domain Eukaryota; kingdom Metazoa; phylum Arthropoda; class Insecta; order Phasmatodea; family Phasmatidae; genus Clitarchus; species Clitarchus hookeri. The sequence continues at coordinate 83,106 of NQII01006099.1, forward strand.
TCATACTGGTCGCAGCAGATTTTGGTAGTGGAGCCATATGATATATATCACCCTCCATCACTCCACCGATGTAGGCCGCAAGAACTCTCTGTTGCAGGTCCGGCACCGAGGCATCGATGAGGCTTTCAGTTTAACTTTGCATGACCTCAAATGTTTAATGTTTACAGTAAGTATCGTTGCGGTATAAAAGCGACCCACACCATAAGCACAGATATTTAATGCATTTGGGATTGTTCATACAGCCCCGAAATTCATGGAGCCATGCAGTGTGCTGATGAGAAAATACCTTTTCGCAGTAGCAGCAGGGATAGTTTTTTTTAGTGGTGGCGATACTGGCGACGTCCCGAACTCTGTCGGAGACTGTTAAGCCAAAAACTGGATGGTAAAGCCGAAGAAAGAGATTTTTCTGTAATAAATGGCACTGTCAGCTCATCTGAAATTGCAGTCGACCCCACTGGACACTTTTTAACCAAATAAGTCGATGGCGTTGTCGACATCATGCCTGATGATGGCAATGGTGGTGCTGTTGCTGCACACGTCCCATCTGAAGAACTCGATAATGTTTCTGCTGGACACACGACTGATGTCTCCGTAATATTAATGGCAGGTACCGTCACCTGCTGCAACGATCTGCCCCTCATCAAGACCTCTATCAAACTAAACTTCATAAAATAAACCCAGTTACCTATATATCTGTCCGTGATGCCATGGAAATATTGCGGTGCATCGTGGGAGGCGAAGGCACTTTCACTGTTGCACCTGGTGATGAGTTGACAAGTGCAGCGTTTGTTCTCGTCGCAGACATTGACAATTTGGAGAGGTATAGGTACGAAACGATGTTACTGTTGTCACTGGCACCGAAGATGGAGGTTACAGAAAAACCCTGATGTAAACTCCTTCCCAGCCCTGTGGGTCACTTAAATGTATAACTATCACCGATTCGTAGGCTTATCACATGCCTAGAGCCGTTTGCGTATATTCACTTTGTGAAAGCAGAATGTAAATTGTAATGACACTATATGGGAAAATTTGTAGTGCAAGTTATTTACATCGATGATGGGTGGATCGATCCCATTTGTTCTCAGCTGCAGATGATCCACCAAATTGAGTATCCCTTCAAAATCATTTCTTCCTCCCCGCAGCATACCTTCTTTATGCTTTTTTTAACACCGGCTTCGACGTCATCCGCATTACACCTAGGTAAGATTGAATTCTTGATAGCTTTCTTTTTTTATACATCGGATATACTATAGCTACATTCCAACCATATATTATATTTCATGGCTCAGAATTTCCCAACCTCCTTTGTAAGTTAGTTTATTAAATTTTGTTTCATAGAGGTCAGAAATTAACTAACATCTTCCGTCGATGTTATCGGGCTTGGAGATATAAACGTTTTCAAAACATCGCTGAATGCTGATTCCTTCAGAAAATGTCCATTTAAATTTAGCATAATTTCTTAGGTTGTGATACAAGGTTGCAAGATATACCTTCTGATTCGCGGGTCTGAGTTTCATTGGGACCAGCCTTTTCTGTGAACTACAAATAGGAAGTATAAACCGCTAGACCTGCATAATAGGATAGGGCACCACATTCACACTGTTTCAGATAACTTATTAAATGGTCGGAGCGAGTAAACTGTTTAGAGCACCTCTCACATCGATATGGCATGCGTATGGAACTCCTTACACATGCATAATTTTTAGTCCTTCGTGCTTTATTAGCATTTGCGATATCTTTTTGTTGTAGCTGCACGGAAGGAATCAACGATCTGCTCACAACATTCACAGCTGAAGTTTTCTGCTACAATGATTCTCCAGTGTGTGTGTAGCGCCAGTTACAATCCCAGTATATTTACGATGCAATGTTGGTAGATAACGCTTAGCAGGCAGTGAAGGTAGACCAGTACAGGATTCGAGATGCCTTTTCAGGTTGCCAATTCGTCGACCAAACTGCGATTTGTTTGTTTCACAGGCGATAGTATCATACTCCACATTCCGAATACAGTTGACCCCACGTCACCGTGAATTGCTGCTTTCAGAAAATTTCTTCTCACAGTAACGACACAATGATCTGGAATAAGTTCCATCTTGACGATGCTCCTCTCTTTTCGCAGTCCGTACATCGTCTGATCCATCCAGCCACAATGTAGCTCTATATGTAAGCAATCGGAATGTTTCTTCTCATTCAAGTAGGTAATCTAAAAATAAAACAGTAAAATAATGCGATATAATATAATATGAGAGGCTTAAAATACCATAACGTTCAATATTTCGAAAATAATGAGAACAACCGCAAGAAGCAACATTAAAAACACCTATTTAATGTAACACGTTTAAACAAAGAAAGTGTTGGGGAAGACATCCTTGTGCACCCTCAACATGAAATTTCACAACATTATGAAGAAAACTTCCAAATATTGAAAAGTTCAGCATGAAAAAAAATTAGTTAAATATAAAAATTAACTATTGGCACCCTAAGCGAGTGAAAAAAGTTCAAGAAATAAACACGTGGGGAAAAACCGAAACTATTTAATAAATATACAAAGCCGTGATCTTAACATGGACCCATCCTATTCCTGATTCGTGCCCTGTTTATGAAGAAATTCACGGCATGAAAAAATAAAATCGTACTGGAAATTTATATTTAAAAAATACCTTCACTTCTCAATATAGAGACTAATCGTAATTCCTATCACAGATCGCATCACGTGTTCCCCGAACTGTTTTAAGCAGCCGGAGCATTGCTTTCACATTCCACTCAAATAAATACCAGCCCGTTATCAGGGAGAATTAAGCATATCGAATAGCTACAGTACATATTCAAGCCTTTACATGCGCCATCATTTTTAAATAGTTTTCACCTGTAATTCACACAGCACACGAATTTAATGCGACGAACTATATATGGACACAGACAAAATTGTGGAAAAATGGTACCGGTAATTTCTGCAAAGCAGGTACGCACCTTCTTTAGGAAAAATATTGCACATGCCTGAAAATAATATACCACCATTAAAATTGATTAAGCCAGCAGCATGGAAGAGAATAAGTCCCCTTCCCCTGTCATATCGAATGCATATGTTTCAGTCCCCGATCCTCGGGGATATTTACAAGGGAATAAATCTACAATAAGGTAAGTTTCGTGCTCAGAATTTAATGGGGTAAAGTTCATACTTTAAATTTGTCGGAAACACATTTTTCACCCCTCGACTGTTCATCGGATCATGTGAATATATGTAAATGTCTATCATTAATCAGAAAATCGTCGATGCGGGTAATCAAACTGAGCTCGCATATTCCTTCCATGATATTAAATGCACGAGAGAAAAATTAACTGTCTGTACTAACAAATCGTGTCCTGTTTCCCACCTTCAAATGAAAATCATCATGTCTACGACACTGGTACATGCACAGAAGTCAGACACATTAACCTTCAGTATCTTTTATGTATGCAAGAAACAGACATATGCAAAATGGGCAGCGAAACACATCATGACGGGAACGAGGCTCCATCCCTCCGGAATATGTAATGCTTACTGCGAAACAAAATTTAAGAAACCGAAACCGCGAAAGAAAGTACAATTTTCCATTCAGAACCAATAGAAAAATGTCTCACCGAGCATTCCAGTACATTGAAAAAATGGACAGCTTAATGCATATATGGTGGCATGAATAAATTGTGATATACGGAATGCCTGACAGAAAAAAAATCTCAGTTCATATATCTCGGATCCCCGTTTCCTCAAAGATGAACAAATGTCGGTGATGCTTCAGACAAAAACATTTCCATTTCCATACCCTTATGCACTGAAAATTTATCGAATAGCTGCCCACTCCACCAATTACTCGTCATAGCTCCACAAATCAATCGATTTTGTGCGACACCCTCCGCTAACTACAGATCCCCACATCCACATCATCATACTCCCATGACCTCACTTCATCGACAGTACCCCCTGCAGTACACTGGTAACACATGTTTTTGGCATCTACCACCAGAGCTCACCTATGCTGCCCCCTTCCCAGCCCATCCCACCCCTGTTTATAATTCTTTTTTCCTTTCCATTGCACGCATATACCAGTGTATAAAAGCCCATGGGACCCAGTCTTCCACCTGTTGCTGCCGTCGTCGTCACCTGCTCGCCTTAGAGTCTACAGTTTTTTTTTCATATGGAGTGTTAGAAGATGCTTGCATGCTGTCCCAGTGGACAGAAAATAATTTTCGTGATCGTCGGATACGGGAAGCTATGCTCGTTCATGGCCCTCGATATGAAAAAAAAACTGGCCTTTCTACCGAAAGAGTTTCTGCTGACGTATGTACATTGTACACCACGATGTTTGGTAAGTTACAAGAGACTTACGGCTTCCTTTCAGCAGGAAGAAGATATTCGTGACTCTACCATGCAGGGAGTGCTTCGAGGGTTGCACCAAGTCTGTTCCGGACACCCCTCATTCCCACGCTTGGTGCAAGGTGCAAAGTCGTGCAGCAGCAGCTACCCTCGTCACAGATATCATATTAGCCGTAAATTCGTTACCTACAATTACCTTAACTGTCCACAGCACCGCCTGCATGATCGAAGTGTCCGCAGAGTGAAAAAAATGAACTTCTCTGTACACCAGGTCACCACCGACCTCGTGCAGCTGATCACAACACGTCTTTGACCCAGCATCAGCTCCATCTGGCACACACTCGTCTTGAAGACATGCGATGATTAGCTTCCAGCATGTTAGGGATCCACTCAGTACTATTGGCACTAGTAGCATTTGGTTCGTACCCAACAAAGCTGCCCCCATCGCACCACCTCCATAATCTCCATAGCACGAGGTGATGTACACAAGCTCCTTCGAGTCAGTTATGGTGAGATTTCATTCCAATGCCCTCCCAGGGTTCCATCGTGTGGAGTACTGGCTGGGAAACCCACGGTACGAGGATGCAGTGGAAAACACAGAAGCCTGTGGTGGCGTGAATCATGCCCGCCTTTGCTACACCTTGGTGCATTCGTACAACCCGGACATCATGAATGCTAAAGACAAGTCAAAAGTTTATTTTATGGGCGTAATCCAGAGCGATGGTCAAACCTGTGTAGTGTACAGCATAGGCCGGATGTTAATCTACCATGCAGCACCAAGGAACTGTTGGAGTTGAACGAGGGTGAAGCCATCGTCATTAACGAAGGCTGCCAGTGCATGGACTACGAGATACGATGATGGGGGCCGGGAAACATTGCTTCGCTTCAGCGAAGGATTCGATGGCGAGACGCATATACTCTTACCGGTCGAAGAAGCCGACACGGTTCCGTACGTCGAGCGGACCATGGCGTATCGCAGCCTGCCATACGAGGTAAAGAAAAGCTCGCCGGATGAGGATGGGAAATAACAGTGGATGTGAAAAAAATAGCTAAAGTGTGGGGGCGTGATGGTTCTGATTGCTAAGAAAAAAATTATGACGAATGCAAAAAATATTTTTGCATGGACAAAGTATAAGCATGTGGGTGACACAAAGTGTCTAGAAACACATTTCTAAAAACGTATTTGAAGAAAATCGATAGGGAGGCATGACAAAAATAAGCAAAAATACGTATTTACATTGCAGACATACATATTAACTGGTATCAGTTTTCTTGAGGTGTATATGGGGACAAAGTTATGTTGTAGTCTATGTTGTAAAAATGCAGAATAAAAGAAAATCGATTTTGTTTAAAGTATTGATTGTAAATGAAAAATATGTGTTTACGATGTAGAAAGATATATGTATAAATATCGACGTAAATAAACGGCCATAAAAAAAATATCATCTTCATAAAATCATTTGTGCAAACCAATATAACAAAATATTTTAAGTGTTAATTTAAATAGCTCAATTCACATGTGAAATGGATGTTAATGACTAGAAGAAAGAGCTCAGGTGCGAAAAACATTCTCGTCAAAATGGTTACTTGCAGGTTTGCACTGCACGGCGTCACGTAACTGGAGTCTGCACATGAGCATTCGTACGTTCTTCGAAGTGATTTTCTCACTTCCGTAGTGAGCGTCAACACTCCTGCTGGATAGATAATATGAGTGACGGTAGCTCTTCTGCCAGACTGTATGTGTGCCGAGTATCGATTTGGGGCGTATTTTCGTTAACTGCGAGGTTAGCTGAAGGTTCACTGCGCTTGTTGGGTTTATTCGAATCTCTCATCCAAGAAACTTTCGTCTCGGAGCTGTAACGTTTTTCAGTGAGACATGATTAAAAGTATGCATATATGCCCAGTTGCTACAAATAGTCGATGTCTGGTAGGTATTCGTAAAGTCCTGTCTTAGAAATTATGTAGGTATTTTCGACACTTATACATATCAACAATTTCAATTGTTCTTGGAAAAAAAATGTTATGTCAGTGTCTATACCGTACAGTTGTCTGACTTAATTAAATTAATTATTTTACACATATATTAGGCACTTGCCTGTTAATGCTCCTAAACTATATGTAATAGCAGACAGTTGCATGTTAGTATTATTCCGAAAAAACTAATCAAATCGCAAAATTTCTGTTATACCGTGTGTACAAAATATTAAAAACAAAGTTCTTATTTCGTTTCAACGAATACATCATATTTGCCCACAAAAATTATTCCTAAAATATATTATTCCCGTATTCCTCCTGAATTGTTCTGCGTACGCTACAAAAAATAGCCAATAAGTGGCACTCTTTAATGTTATGGGATTAACAGATATCAGGATTTTACTTAGAATGAATAAAGATATCAAACAATATTTGAAGTTTTTCTTCAACTTGTTGAACAAGGCCATAGCAAATACCTGTTGCTTGAATGTCATAGAAAGTTTAGGGACATTTCGTTTATACCAATACAATCACTGGAAATAAGTTCGCTTTTGAAAACATACTTTATTTATTTAAAATTGACGGTATCTATTATCCGCTGGAAGCATGTAGGTATTGGCATGCGATTTTATCGTAATTCCCTAGAACAGCTAATTAGAACTTTGAGAATTTAGTTATAAAAAATAAACCTACTTATTAGGTAGGTCATATGCTTATAGTTCAATTATTTTAAAGTTATTTTACATTATTTCTCTGTTTTATATTGCTTATGTATAGTCTCTAACTGTGGTTTTGCTCCTAACGCTAACTTAAAGTTTTTGCATTACTCAATACTGTTGCGTATTATATCGAAATGTGTGATAAGCTGCACAAGAAAGATTTCTCATGAAATTGATCACTATCCCGTCGGTTTTCGATACAAATTTTTAACATCCAGGTTTTTTTTTAAAATTATAATAGTTCCCCTTAAGTCAAAACGCAAATATTAGGATTTTTAATGTATCAATGCAGTAAGACGTTATATTTTTGCTAAGTCTCTGAGAATTTAAATGAATTATCTCTGATTTCTTTATTACGTTTAAGATTCTGTGTTTGAGGAGAATTATTTTGTAAAAAAAGCTGATTTCTTAAATAAGAAAAAAAAACCACTTAAAAAAAAGTAAGTGGTTTGGTTTAGCGCATTGCTATAGTCTTATCACACTCCCTTTGATTTATTCCGTCTCTTTCTCTGTGCAGCCAATAGCTTTCAAAATAAATGAAAGTGAACTCTTCAGAAGCAAGTCATTCCCCTTCCTTCTTGCTCCAGTAATCTTTGCAGCATTTACCCAGACGCGTGTTACGTATTCATCGAGCAATTTCCGCGATCGGAATGAGATGCAGGAATCTTAATTCATCTCTCTGTTAAGGCGGGTGCTATTTATGGAGTTACGTGACTGCGATGCAGTAAATCCGGACTTCTCTTCCGTCTCTATTAAAACCCGCTCTCCGGAACTTGATTGAGATTACGCACAATGATAAAATATATAAATTGGAACATTGAAGGCTCGGTTTCATTGCAAATAGTTTATTTTAAAACGGGGATGTGTTATAAGTAAAACAAAAATCTTGTAAACTGGTGAATTTGGAGGAGTAATTTTTATATATAATTCAAAACATAACAAGTTTAGTATTTTAATTATATAATACAAAACATATTTTTTACAATACATTTGGGAATACCATTTCAAGTTATTTAAGTTTTCTTTTCGGTTTCTGCGTGCAAAATAAATATCGAGACACCGAATACAAGTAAAATAAACAAATTGCGAGTACTTCCAAAATTGTAAAATCAGTTATACCTGAAGTCAAATAAATTTATTTTCTATTATCTTTTGTGTATGTCCGCTGTGTAAATGGTCAATGTAAGGAAGGCGTTAAAATAAAATGTTGTTGGTGATATCTATCGGCTTGAAAAATCAGGCCTCAGCCATTCAGTTGGCAAAATTTTACACTTTTTGGTTTTTTTTTTTTGACAAATACATAATTTTTTTAGGTAAATAACATGATAACGGTGAATAAATAGCAACAGTAAAATTTTCGTAAACTAATTGAACGTAAGTAACCTTTATTTGACGGGTTTTGAACTGTTTTACTCTTGTAGACTATCTGAATTTCTTCCTCATAACAAGAGACGACCTGCGCATATCTTACAGTATGCAAATTTGTACCATCATAAACAAAGCATGGTTATAGATACCGATATACGTAAATAATTAGCGCCCCCGAATGTATTGGTTATATTTTAATTTTAATTTTCTTAACATTTTTACATATGTATCTGTAGGGCAAAGAAAACCATTTATTTGAGGCTGTTTTTTTTTTACAGTAACAAAATGTTTCTTTCATTCAAAGACATCATTAAAGAACCATAGGTTTGCTATTAATATAATTTTTTTTATACGTTTATGTTTTATGGCAACATTGACTTTCTTTATAACATCGGTATTTATGTACTTAGAACTGCTTTTGTTCACAGTAAAGAAATATAACTTGGTACCAATGATAACGTTTGGACGGTATTAAATGCTTTCTATAGTTCATTGTAGTTTCCAGTACACAACTGTTGTCCCTACGTAAATATTCTGTTTTGCAGTTACGAAACTGCAACTGAGCGAATCTACAATGCTCCTGCAGTCGTTTAATTTCATTCTGGAGTGCAGTGATTTTATAAACCACTGACTCCAGTTCCTCCCAAGTGGTGACATGTTCCGACCATGTTACTTACTTATATGACGTACTTATCGAATGTAGTCGTAACTCGATAAAGTGAAGTCGGCGATGGGTAAGGAGCTGTAGCTAGAATAATAACGAAAGTAGTACGGGTTTAAAGTCTAAGAGCAGCCGTAGTAACTTGATTTTTTAAGTGAATATCATTTGGAAAAATTTGTTGCGTCGCTCTTATTTACTAATCGCGGTTTTTTCAGAGCACAAATTTTTCTTACAGTGTAAATTACATTACTACAACGATGTATGCTGAACTATTGTAAAGATGTAAAGATTATGAAAGTTATTACTATAAAGATCGAACGTTACGTTTGTGGCAATCCTACATTGCAGTGGTACGTATCTAAACTTATTTATCTGTGTGGCGACAATAAATATTTTGCAGCAAAGAAAACTTTTTTAAAGTATACATATTCCACTTAAACCTATTCCTTCAAACATGAAAAGTAGAATCAGAAAGTACCTAAAACACTCAAACATCGTTGTCACAAGCTGCAAAACTTTCGATTCGTATTCAGCTCCCAATCAGGTAAGTAGTTTAACTTTCCAAAATTTATTCTTATGCACAGTTATCCCCCCCCCCCCCCCCCCCCC